>SNQJ01S0019307.1:138708-151314 GCA_010110895.2 Picea sitchensis | reverse complement strand
AGTACATGACTGTTTGCTGTCCTAAAACAACAAAAGAAGACAGCCAAACAGTTGAAACTTAGAGCCATACTAAGGTCAAGGACAGACCTTAGATGGCAGCCTCATAGGACCTCATAATTTCAACATATTTTTATAGCAAGTGTGGGTCCCTCATGACCATCCAGCTAATGGTTAAAGGAGAGAAAACCTCCCTTTTTTTTATACAGCTGATTTAGATAGCAAGTTTGCTTCCTTATTGAATTCCCGGGAGTAATGTGAGAAGGAGATTTTCCTGAAATGTTGAAAAAGGGCTTTGACTCTATATTTCCAAGCCAGGAGAGTGATTAGATACAGCTTACACTATTTTTTCAACCAGTCAATGATGACTTTAGAGTCACCAACCAAGTGTATATTTTCAACATTATGTCTGGAGGCCAAGTGTAGCGTAGCCCAGGAAATCAATAGTTCTGCCTTTGTATTGGTGCCTAAGCCACAACAAAGAGTCCATCTAATGCTAGAGATGGTACTGATTTTAATCACTCCACCTCCGCCGCTGATAGCTCCAATTTGTTGAGCAGCTTCATCGAACCAACCCGTCGGAGTATCCTTGGGAATAAGTGGAATACTCAAGGTATTTTTTATTATTATACCTGGATGGATGTCTTTCTAGTTTTGATATAGTCCCAAAGCTTTATAATCAACCACATTGATTGAAGGTTGTTTATCATCAAAGATCTTTGCATTTCTGGCCTTCCAAATAAACCAGTTGACAAATAGAGGAAGGATTTTGTGAATACATTCGTTTGAGGTCCAATGATCGAAATAGGAAGTGATAGAGGTCCCTATCTAGCTTATATTAATTTTGTTTTCCATCTTGAGCCTATCCCAAACATGGTGAGTAAAACTGCACTTAGCGAATAAGTGGATAGCTGTCTCTTCATCCATGTAGCAAAGAAGGAAAATGTTGGGGCCTCCCCAGCCTTTCTTTTTTAAAATATCCTAGGTGGGGATTATAGTTTCAATTGTGAGCCAAGTGAATAGATTTATATTAAGCGGGATCTTCCAAAACTAGAGGTGTCTGCGCCATCCAATTATGTTTTTTATCCCAATCGTATTAACGATTGTTGTGTAAAGATATTTTACCGAGAGAATACTGGAGTTATCCCCTCTAGCCCACATCAAGTGATCTACCTCATCCTGCAGAATGAAGTCCATGCCATTTATCTCTTGTGTGTATTGGTGCCACTCTTCAGTCAACTCCGGTGGGAGATCAAGCTCAGAACCCCTCTTCCAAACAATGACCAATGTACCTGTGGTGTTGTTCCTACGTGCTTGAAAGAGGAATCCTTTATATTTATTATTTAAAAGAGTTATGAGTCTGATCGATAGGAGGGAAGATTGACCAAGACCAAGGATGCAATCCCTGCCAATTTGTATAGAAATACCATTGCTCGGTTTCCAACAAAGCCAACAAATGATCTAGAGCACAACTTTAGTGTGATTCCTCCAAGTTCGGGAGACATACCTTGTAATTGGAGCTCCAGATCTAATCCAGGACTCGACGAGTTTGAAAGGTAAATATTTTTCCTTAATGAGAGAACTCTAGATGGCACTTGAAGTCGGAGTGTGCCAAAGATATTTAGCTTCTAGGGCTAGATTGAATTTAAAGATGTTCATGAACCCCCATCCACCTTTGTTTTTCGGGGTAGCCATCATTTCCTAGTTGCAATGATGAATTTTGGACTGGTCCTTGCTCCCTGACCAGAGAAAGTTGAAAATAATTTTTTGAATCTTGTCTAGAACTGATGTGGGGATGGCCACCAGTGCCATCTAGTAGATTGGTTGGCCTTCAAGAGTTGATTTTATAAGAGTGTAACGACCTCCGATGGAGAGCCATCTATTGCACCAATGGCCCAATTTCTTTTCCACCTTTGAGACTAACTAGTCCCAATATGGTACCTTGTGGTGTTCATCTTTAATGTAGTATCCAAGATATTTGATGATCCAAGAGGCTCTCCAGGCTCAAAAAATGCTCAAAAATCAAAGTTCTTAGAATTGGATGAAACCAATTCCATTGCGACCGACTCATCGCGCTGATTCCAGTAGTATATTTACTTTCTCAAATAGACGTTGTATGCGAGAGTTATCGTACTCTGATTGTTTTCTCAAACAGCTAAAAAGTCAAAGGACTGGCAAAAAGTCAATGCTGACGTTAGCATGACATCACCAACAACACCTCATGATGCATACTTGGACCAATGGCAGTGTGACAAGTGGCAACAGTTGACTGGGCAGATGTGGATGGCAGATCTAGTCATTGTTGGACACGTGGCAAAGTTCGAACAAATGTGGTGGTGCCACATGGCCCAGGCATGGCCAGCCACGCAACACCTAGTCAAAGTCTAAGTGGAAAATTTCAAAAAATTGTTTGGGGGTCCATGGGTTTTGAACCCACGACCACCCACCAAGCCCAAGCCTTAAGAAATAGCCCAAACACCAATGCTCCATACGTATTGCTTGTTATATGAAATGAATTTTAATATATATATATATTTGTAATGTTTTAAGGTTGGCGCGGGAGGGGGTTGGGGCCAAGACCCAGCCCGTGGTCTGTTTATCCCATATGAACAACCACCCAAAAGGGGCACGGGTGCCTATTGCAGAGGTGATAAGGGGTGGTCTCATGGGACACGCACAATTCCAGGAGCCAACGCGTTTAAGGGGCCAGCGCTTAGCCCTTTGGGATAACACTTGGCCAAATATAGTACAAATGACCATTCTTTGAGGCCGCGTGCCCAACCTTAGGGGCTTACTATGTAATTTTATATAAAAGTGGGTTTTTAAGTATACAAAGGTGAGTTTTGCCTGATATTATGCCCATAAATTGGTTTTTTGAGGATTTTGAGGCCATTTGGAGGGGGATTTGATCCCAGAAAGAGGCCAGATCTTGAGGGAAGTTGGGGTTCTTCATCTGAGCCTTGAAAACTATAAGAACTAGGCTTTTTGAAGCTTGTAGGAGACTTTTTGATGCAAGGTTTTGAAGGAGCAGTTTGTAAATTTTGGCCTTTTCTCATGTTTTGAGAGGTGTTTTTCTCATGTTGTTGAGAGGATTTTCATGGTGCATGCATGAATCTGAGCAAGGAGGTCTTGCACAGTAGACATGAAGCATGTAATGTAACAACAAAGAGCATTGTAAGAGAACTTTGAACATTTTAAAGAGCAATAAAGAGGTCCTCCACTTGGAAGCGGGCCCGGAGACGTAGCCAACGATTGGTGAACTCTGTTATCAACCTCTTGTCTCTACTTCTCTTTCTGTTTTTCTGTTCTATTCTCTTCATTTGCAACATGAATATTAATGGTTGATATATTTATTCATTAATAAGAATCAATTAAAAGTCACATTTGATATTCCGCAAACAAGATAACAAGTTTATGTATTTCACATTCTTAACAATCCGATGCCTAAAATACATTAAACTAACTTGTGATTTATCAGTAATACCTTCATTTTTGGATCAAGTTTATGGTATCAGAGCATTTGGTTTTGAAGGTTTGACAAGAATTGCAAGCATTGGATGCTCACCACAACAACACTAAAGCGAGGAGAAGGCCAACTTGAGGTTCTTGACAYAGAGATTCAAAGGCGACCGCATAAGCAAGAGATGTCTTCGCCAYRGAAATTGGGTCCCTTGAAATTTGAAGATGATTTCTTCGAGGCCTTTAAATTGATGCAAGCCATGGYAGAGGAGATTTACCATGAAAGAGGTCAGCGAAGGAATCCAAAAGTTGAAGAAGGTGAATCTTCGGTAAGAGCAGAAGGAGGAGTTGGAGGTGGTGGACCTTTGGAACCTTCTTCTCCTTCATCCTCATCATCTAATAATGAAKCAAGTGTACATTCCTCCAAGGATAAGCAAAAAAATCATCATTCTTCTGATATGACATTATTAAAGTTAGATGTAAAGTTTCAATTACCCACTTATGGTGGTGAATTAGATGTAGAAAAGATAGATAATTGGGTGAGACAAATAGAAGTCTATTGCAAGATACAAAAGATTGTTGATGATGAAACTAAGATCCAACTAACAAGTCTCAAATTGGGAGGCACAACTCTCATATGGTGGGAAAGAAGAACTAGAGATGATCTTAAGAAAAGTGGTAAAACAATCTCTTCCTAGAATGATTTTGTTATTGCATTAAAACAACAATTTTACCCTTTAGCCTACATGCAACAAGAAATTATGAATTGGCAATGTTTAAGGCAATCAAAAGGTCAAAGTATCAACAAGAATATAATTAGATATTCTGTAAGAAAGCTTTAAATTTGGGTATTCCATTATATACACAAGAGACACTCCTAAAATATATTGGTGGTTTACATTCTTATCTCAAGCACACTATTCTTATGCTAAATCCTTCTAACTTTGATGAAGTATGTGTACAATCCATTCACATTGAATCAAGTAAAGGGAATGTTGGTGATAGTGTTTCTACAAATACTTGGCAAAGAAAGGATGCAGGGAAAAGGAAAGAGAAGAAGACGACCACGACATGAAAGGAGAAGCCTACTTGTGAGCATTACAAGAAGGTAGGTCATGATGAAGATCATTGTTGGACCTTACATCCTGAAATGAAGCCAAAGAAGTATGCCAATCAAGGAAGGAAGAAGACCACAGCTGTGACAGTTCAAGTGGATCTTGGATCAGATTTCAGTGATGAGACACATGTTGTAGCTATGGGAATCTGAGGTATAAATTATGTTGCAAGTTCTAGCTCTTCTAGTTCAGTTGATGTAAATGATGAGTGTAAAAGGAGTGAACTTTTCCACATTAGGGTTATAACACATAATGTTAAAGTTGATACTCTTCTAGACAATGGATCACAAGGCAATCTAATCAGTGAAGATGTTGTGAATAACTTGGGACTTGAAACTAAGTCACATCCTAAACCATATCCATTGGGATGGATATGTGGTGATAACAATTTGCAGGTAACCAAGCAATGTAAAATTAAGTTTGCAATCACTTCTAAGTATCATGATGAAGTAGATCTTGATATAGTGCCACTGGACATATGTGGGATTTTCTTGGGAATCCCCTACCTTTATGATAGAAAATCCATATTCTACGGGGAGGATAATAAATATTGCTTCAAGAAAGATGGGAAGGAGTACATTGTTCATGCTCATCGCATGAAAACTGATAGGTCTTTTGCAGCTACAGGGAAGTTAAAAAGAATGGTAAATGCAAGCAAAATCTTAACACTTATGTATGTAACAAAACAAGGAATTAGTGATGCTAAACATGAGATGGTTCAGTATGATTCTAACAGTCATGAAGTGTCACCAGGGGTACAACATGAGGTTTGGCTGCATAATTTGATTATTGTTCCTGTTCAAAAGGGGAAGCATGTTTTGTCATTTTCATTTGCATACTCAATATTGTTGATTAGTTTGTTTTTGTTTAGTGGTGTATGGTTGCAAAGTGCGACAAAGAATGTAGATGATTGTGCAATAAATGAAATGATTACTTTGATAAACAATGCTATCTTAGTTTTCATGTTTGTTGTGATTAGTCAGGTGATCATTATCCCAGCAAAGAGGATGGATGATACAGGAAAAAGTGGGGAGGCAGTACCCTCACTTCTTACTTGAGTAAAAATAGACTTTTGGTGGTCCAAAAGATTCCAAAGTGGGGAGGAATGATCCAGGAGGCTCCCTAGGCTCAAAAAAATTTCAAAAATCAAAGTTCTCATAATTGGATGAAACCAATTCCATTGCGACCATATCATCATGCTAATTCTGGCAGTATATTTACTTTCTCAAATGGACGTTGTATGCAAGAGTTATTGTACTATGATCGTTTTCTCAAACAACTAAAAAGTCAAAGGATTAGCAAAAAGTCAATGCTGACGTTAGCATGACATCACCAACAACACCTCATGATGAAAACTTGTACCAATGGCAATGTGACAAGTGGAAACAATTGATTGGGCAGATGTGGATGGTAGATCCAATCATAGTTGGACACGTGGCAAAGTTTGAGCAAATGTGGTGGTGCCACGTGGCCCAGGCATGGGCAGCCAGGTGGCATCTAGTCAGAGTCTAAGTGGTAAATTTCAAAAAATTGTTTGGGGGTCCATGGTTTTTGAACCCATGACCACCCACCAAGCCCAAGCCTTAAGAAATATCCCAAACACCAATGTGCCATACGTATTGCTTGTTATATGAAATGAAGTGCCATACGTATTGCTTGTTATATGAAATGAATTTTAACACATATATATATATATATATATATATATATATATATATATACATATATATATATATATATTTGTTTAAGGTTGGCATGGGAGGGGGTTGGGGCTAAGCCCCAGCCCATGGTCTATTTATCCCATACTAACAACCACCCAAAAGGGGCACGGGAGCCTAGCGCGGAGGTGATAAGGGGTGGTCCCATGGGACACGCACAAATCCAGGAGCCAACGCGTTTAAGGGGCCAACGCTTAGCCCTTTGGGCTAGCGCTTGGCCAAATATAGTACATATGACCATGTTTTGAGGGTGCACGCCTAGCCTTAGGGGATTACTATGTATTTTTATATAAAAGTGGGTTTTTAAGTATACAAAGGTGATTTTTTCCTGATATTATGCCCCAAAATTGGTTTCTTGAGGATTTTGAGGCCATTTGGAGGGGGATTTGATCCCAGAAAGAGGCCAGATCTTGAGGAAGGTTGGGATTCCTCATCTGAGCCATGAAAAATATAAGAACTAGGCTTTTTGAAGCTTGTAGGAGACTTTTTGATGTAGGGTTTTGAAGGAGCGGTTTGTAAAATTTGGCCTTTTGTCATGTTTTGAGAGGTGTTTTTCTCATGTTGTTGAGAGGATTTTGATGGTGCATGCATGAATCTGAGCAAGGAGGTCTTGCACAACAGACATGAAGCATGTATTGTAACAAAAAAGAGCATTGTAAGAGAACTTTGAGCATTTTAAAGGGAAATAAAGAGGTCCTCCACTTGGAAGCGGGCTTGAAGACGTAGCCAACGATTGGTGAACTCCATTATCAACCTCTTGTCTCTATTTCTCTTTCTATTTTGTTGTTCTATTCTCTTTATTTGCAGCATGAATATTAATGGTTTATCTCTTTATTCAGTAATAAGCATCAAGTAAAAGTCACATTTGATATTCCGCAAACAAGATAACAAGTTTATGTATTTCACATTCTTAACGATCCGATGCCTAAAATACATTAAACTAACTTGCAATTTATCAGTGATACCTTCATTTTTGGATCATTTGAAGCCCAAAGATAAATGAGTGAAGTTGTGTGGGAAAAGTACCTTCAATTGTTCCAGCTATTGTGCTTGAAGATTAGAGAAATGGAAAGTAGACTTAGTTCAATTGACTTGTAGTCCTGAAGTCGAGAAAAGCCTAAAATAATTTTGAAGATTTCCCTCCATTCATGAAAATTAGCATTGGTCATGATGAGGACATCATCGACAAAAAGGAGGTGGAGAATTTTTACAAGCCTTGATACTTTAATCCTTGTGATCCTTCCTTCGGCTTGGCTCTTTTTAGAATAAGACTAAGGCCCTCCATAACCAAGATGAGGAGGAGCAGAGATAGGGGACATCCCTGCCGAAGCCCTCTGCCGCTGTTGAAGAATTTGGAGGGTTCGCCATTAATGAACACTGAAAAATTTGCACTGGTGACGCAACTCATAATCCAAGTTAGAGTATTATGGAGGAATCTGAATTGTATTAAAATCAAGTGGAGGAAGTTCCAGTCTATACAATCAAAATCTATTTTTAAGTTAAGTTTGAGGATGAGAGTAGGGGAATTTTTATGTTTAATGCTGTGTAGGAATTCCTGTGCAGAACCAACAACATCAAGGATTTGGCGACCCTTTAAAATACCAAGCTTCTTAGTTGACAAGGATTGAGAGAGGATGGGTTTAATTCTTGTTGCAATGATCTTTGAGATAAGCTTGTAGAAAAGGTTGCAGAGTGCGATCGGTCTATAATCACCGAATGAGGTCGGGTGATTTTCCTTTGGAATAAGAGTAATAAATGTAGAATTTATGGCCCTAGTAATCTTACCATGAATCCTGGTGTCTTCCACTAGCTCCAGTAGATCTTTCCCAATCAGGTCGAAAAATTTCAGATAGAACTCAACGATCCAACCATCGGGGTTCAGAATCTTGTCCAAAGAGAAGGATTTTAAAGCAGCAATAATATCCTATAGATTGCAAGGGTTGTCCAATAACAATGCATCCTCTTCAGTAACTGAGTGAGTGTAGAGGAGTGCCACGTCCACCTGTTTTTGAAGTGAGAGGTGTGACTTGTTCTCGTAAAAATATTTAATGTAAGTGGAAGTTGCGTCTTTTATCTCTTGCTGACTACTATGAACTGTCCCAACTTCATCCTGAATATCCCAAATATGATTTTGTTCCTAGAGGAGCTATCAAACAGGTGGAAAAATTTATTATTGAGATCCCCACAGTGGATCCACTTTGCTCTGCAGAGCTACCTCCAGAGAGCTTCATCTACTACCAGAATTTTGTTTCTTTCATCTTCAAACAATTTAAGTTGTTGTAGCCAAGAACCATCGTTCCCATCAATAGGTTCAATAATATGAATATTTTTAATATTATGCTCCAACTCCTATAGGTGGTGAAGAGTATGGAATTTGTGATGAAAAGCCCAGGATTTTACCTTTGATTTAAGTTGCTTCATTTTTCAAGTGAAGTGCTGTTGTATACAAGTCTCTGTCAGGAAATGTGGATCGTTCCAAACATATTTTACAATATTGATAAAACCTTTCTCCATGAGCCAAATAAAGTTTAATTTAAAAGGTAGAGAAGGGCGAAAAGTTGATGTGCCAAATTGCAGAAATATAGAGGCTTGGTTAGACAAGAAAAGAGTGTCCACCCAGGATCTGATCCTATCATCCACAGAGAACAAGTTTTCTGCAATATAGAATCAGTCTAGACTTTTAGAGATGTAAGTGAGTCGTCTCTGCCATTTCGCCAGGTGGGTGCCAATACATCCGGATGTGGGTCCACTAGTCCATGCGACTGGAAAAGAGAGTTAAAATAATCTGCCAAGGCGTCTTGAACCCTTAATACTTTATTTTTACCATCGATGCATTATATTTAAAACATAATCTTACACTTTATCCTTAACACATGACCTTACAATCTATTTTATCGTATTAAGTTAAAATACAATTATGACTTTAACTAGACATTTACACATAACCTTCCACCATATTTGAATGTAAAAGGTTAAAATGCTATTTCATGATAATACTACTTTACCTAAACATTTACCAATGGTTTTTATCAAAGTTGAAGCCAACATTACATATCAACAAGTGCTGCATGGTAGCACAGTCCTTGTCGGGTTGGGGCAAGGATGTGTTGGAAAATGGCATTGATAAATGTTGGAAACTATGATCTATGATAAAGAAAGATAGATTTACAACATCCGATACCAAAGTGCCTCAGATTTCAAAGCTAAATAAATATATATAACAAAAATGCTTATAATCATACTTACACGATCATATGAACATATACATCAGTTTCTAGATTGCATAGCTGTTTATCTCAGATTTCAGAGAGATTTCAGTCACTATTCAAAGAGTGTGTACTTAAACCAGTGTTCCAAATGTTGTAAATACCTGCAGTGGGAAGGCTTCAACACAACTCATTCCTCTACCCAATATTTCCTCTCCCTTGCTGTCAAGAAAAAAACATATCCACGTCAACTATAGTATAAAATTTAAAGCCATTTTGCAAGTAACAAAACACGAAATTATTCAAGGAATGTGTACTTAAACCAGTGTTCCAAATGTTGTAAATACCTACAGTGGGAAGGCTTCAACACAACTCATTCCTCTACCCAATATTTCCTTTCCCTTGCTGGCAAGAAAAAAAATATCCACGTCAACTATAATATAAAATTTAAAGCCATTTTGCAAGTAACAAAACACGAAATGATATATCATTGATTTTAGTTTAATTTATATTATTAATATGTATTTAATAAATCTTTTATGTATTAAATAAATCTTTTTCATTAAATAAATCTTTTATGTATTAAATAAATATTTTTCCTATTAAATTTTGGTTAAAATATTTTTAAAAAATTCTAATTATTAAAATTAGAATACAAAATTTATCCAAAAATCCATTTTCAATTTCAAAATTAGGAAAATTATAATTTTTCATTATCAAATTATTAGTTTTATACTTAACTTTGTTTTCTACACCTATCCTGCAAAGGTTCAAATACCCAGAGTTGCCAAATATTCAATGGAGTTTTTATTGGTGAAGTCATACCTTGCCAAGGTTCAGATACCTTTTAGTGGACAGTCTTCTCACTGTAAGTTGATCGTTTTTATGGTGGATTTACAATAATAGAGTTACATTTTATTATTATATAATTTAGTTTTAAAATTAAATTACATAATATCTAATTCATCAAATATATTTATTTCAAATCTATGAGCTTCGAGGTTTCTGTTCCATATCTCCCAGAACAACAACATAAAGATCGTCAAAGAACTCGGTAATTTGGTTCGATTTTCTTTCAAAAATTTTCACCTTGAGTTTGAATCCGATGAAAGGTTCTTGAAATTATTGAAACCGAAAGCTACATCCGAAGGCACTAGAGGCACCGGATCGTCAAAGAACTCGGCAATTTGGTTCAACTGTTTTTCAAAATTGTTCACCATGAGATTGAATCCGATGAAAGGTTCTTGTAATTTGTTACTCTGTAGCTTTCAGTTAGGTTTCTTGTTTACTTGTGCTTGGTATAATCTAAAGATATAATAAGGCGTATAGATCTGTCAAGAGGGTTGTGGTATATGATTCCTTACACCAAATGTTTGCGAATTTTTGGTTGATCACGCGAGGCGACATTTAAATGTTGTTCGTCAGAGTTGAAGAAGCTAACCATTAATCTCTGTTTTGACCTTTACTGGAAAATACATTTCTTTCCTGTGCAAGTTAGATTGCATATGGTACATAGAAACTTAGTGATGTCTGGTTTGAGAGAAGATTTTAACTGTTTCTGTCCATTCGGCTTTCTTTGAGGAAAACGAGTTTCTTTCAGCGTGAATGAGACTGGAGACTTGTATAACATCTAGTGCACTGAAAGCTAAACCAGAGACATCCCATCATGTAACTTCAATGTGTGTTATATGTTAGTGAGGAAAAAAAAACACTTCACTTCACTACCAAATGGCTCGCAAGAGCATTCTTCTGGGAAGAAACAAAGCTTTGTATGATCATGGATCCTTAGTATTTCTTTTCATTTTGAGAAAACAAAGCTTTGTATGATCATGGGTATTTAGAAGAAACAAAGCTTTGTATGATCATGGATCTTACTGTCTGCAAGATAAGCAGCAAACGATTACACTAGAAAGGATCAAATATCATTCTTCAGTTACCGATCAAATAGCAACATCGCACAAATGAAATTTCAAAGGGAATCATTGCATTAACCTTAAGTAAGAATGTTATACCTAAAGAGGAAAATCACCGGGCAATCACCAGATCATGAACACACAATCCATATAAACTGCGAGTAATCCTATAAAACCTAACATATATTCTAACCCATAACCAGAAACTCAAATGCTACATCTGTACAATCCATTCTGAAATTCCTCTTGTAGTGTTTAATCCAAATTAATCTTTTACAAGACAAACTTAATCTCAAACATAAAGAATGGAAAAACTGGTGTAATTATCATAGTTAACCAATTCCTGCTACTTCATTAAAACTAAGACAAACTTAATCTCAGACATACAGAATGGAAAAACGGGTGTAATGATCATATTTAACCAATTCCTGCTACTTCATTAAAACTAAACTTGGGGTTTCTCAACAATTGATTTTAATGACCTGTGAGGGAAAAAGAGAATATTGTGGTTATATGAAAAAAGTCGCGGTGACAACCAGGCCGATGAAGAGAAGCATAAATGACAAATGTACCAAAAATAGAAAGTACAATTTAACTCACGATTCAATTCAACACATTCATTAATTAGAAAGGATTACATTTATAAGCTCTAGCTGTTAACTGACTCCTTAGAAATAGGATCAAAATGGATCTCTAGTTATACGTATCCTACTAATCTAACAGAATTCTAATTTTAACATTTTGACATTATTATTCCAATTCTTCCTTTTAATGGAGAAATGGATTCTCTACCACATCTAACTGTTTCCTACATTCTTCAAAACTCATCTTTCCAAGAGGCTTGGTAAAGATGTCAGCCACATTTTCAGTGGTATTACAGTAGGTCAAGTCAATTTCCTTCTCTTTATCTTTTCTCTTACAAAATGATGTTGGACTTCAATATGCTTTGTTCTAGCATGATAAATTGGGTTGTGTGCCAATTTAATAGAATTTTGATTGTCACATTTGAGAACAATAGGCTTCATTTGCTTATTGCCAATATCTTCAAGAATTCTCCTTAACCAAACAACTTCACATGTAGCATTACATAGAGCTTTGTATTCAGATTTTGTTGATGATAAAGAAACAGTTGACTGTTTCTTACTGCTCCAAGACACGACCCCTGTACCAATGTTGAATGCATATCCTGAAGTTGATT
>SNQJ01S0019307.1:71020-100936 GCA_010110895.2 Picea sitchensis | reverse complement strand
ATTGAAGCCTTGGAGAGAAGGGTGAAGGTGCAGGGCATGCACATCCAACAGATCAGGTTGGAGACAGAGGGAGAATACCAGTCCCAGGAGCAGCTGGAAAAAGTTGGACTTGAGCCAACACAAGGAGAGGTGACAGTCAAGTTGTCACAGGAAGAAGCTGAGCGGAAGCTCAGTAATGATACTGTAGAGCTGGAGTCTGCAACAGAGTGGCCACTCAGTGCCACAAAGGTAAATAAATATGGCATGGGAGATCAGGTATATCTACCCACTGACACGGAGGAAGAAGTGCAACAGAGACGACTGCATAAGGAGAGCCATCCACTGAAACAGCTGGATGAGGTAATTGAGGAGATCAGAAGGCTGATGTTGAGGCTAGCAACAGAAACTACCAGTGAGGGGAAGATAAACAGAGGGGAACCTGGAAGAGTAGCAGGAAGGATGCAACAACAACAACAAGACAGTGGAGTAGATGGACAACTCCAAAGAACTGTTTGGGATCCAGGTGGATTTCAACAATGATGCTGGGAATATCATGAGTAGGAGCTCATGAATTTTTCATAGCAGAGGAGTATGATGCAGGATCATTGCTCCAAGCCAGCTACATGCCAGCCATCAAACACATCAAAGCACACATTCTATGGGAGAGAGAGGCACAACCTTCTCGATTTTCAAATTTTGAGAATGTAATTAAAGGTTGTAAGGCTGGTAGATCCAAAAATCCATGCATATGCGCAGGCTTTAGTATAGGTTTCCTTAAATAGGTTGTAAGGCTGAGATCTAGATCCGATTTGGACTAGACAACCATTCAATATAATTGAATGTAAATTAATGAGAGTTGGTGAGGATGGAGGGAAGAGCTCGAGGAGCCCCTCTTTGTAAAAAGATCTTAGATCTTATTTTGAGTGAGTTGGTAGAGTCTGTAGTGTTAGTCGAGTAGAGAAGAGAGGAGAGCTGAGACTCTGTTACAGTCCGCACTCAAACACATTGTAAAGAGGCATTCCTGAGTTAATATAAACAAGAGCAATTTTTCCTGCAATGATTTTGAGTTCATAAATGAATGTCTTGATGTGTTAATGATATGTTGTAGATGTATGTTAGGTGTGCATTTGCAGGGACAGATAGATTTTTCTATCTGTGATTTCTTTGATTCCAGGTCTGGGTTCTTTGAGACGTCATGCAAGAGTGCATGACAGAACACTGTGGGTTCTGAAAGCCAGTGCAAGGAGTACACTTCTGAATTCTGTGGAATTTCAGATAGAGACGTGCTAGGAGGGCGCACTAGAGAAAGTATTAGACTCAGGGAGGAAGCCTCAAGGTTGTTGAACACCTTGAAGGTGAGAATGTGCAGAGGAGGGCACAGGATAGACATAATTTCTGAGAATTCCATGGAAGCTCTGCCAGGAGGGCATCGAGTGAATGCACTAGATGCATAAGGAGAAGAATTCTATTTCGAGTTTGTTGGGAACACATAACCACTGAGGGTTTATGTAGAGATCTGCCAGGCAAGCATTGAGCAGGTACACAAGTTTCATTGAGGAGAACTCTATCTTGAGTCCAGAGAGAGGACATAACCAATGTAGGTTTTGTAGAGCTCTACCACGAGGGCATTGAGCAAGTACCAGTGTGCATGGGAGGAACTCTTTCGAGTTCTAGGAAGAGAAGTGTCATAGGAGGAACTTCACAAAGTTACTGAACACCCTGCAGGCTCAGCAAGGAGTGCTTGAGCATAAGTTGCCAATAGGGAACTTATATCCTTTCAAGGAGAGAAAGGGGTAGAGACCTTTGAGGTTGGAGCCACAGAGAAGCTCAGGACAGATAGCACCTTTGTGTGAAGAGACCCTGTAAGGAGTGCAGAGGTCAAGTAACCCTTTGTGGTTTTCAGAGTGAACTTGTTTCAAGTTCAGAAGCTGAGGAGGAATAGTGCCTTTGCAGACAGAGTATAGCCAAGAGGAGAAGCATGCCAATAAAACCCTTTGGAGGGTTCAGAGTTGACCAAACTCAGGAGAGACAACGTCGCAAGAATGCAGGCGAGTTCATCAGAGTCAGATCGAGCTCGTAGGGGAGACAAAGGCCAAGGCCTTTTGAAGCGTTTGAAATCTTCCAATTCGGGAAGAAGCGGAAGCTTAGGAGGGAGCTACAGATATCGTTGGATTGGTGCTGAGAGGAAAAGATCTAGACCGTTGAGTTTCACGTCCAAACGTAAGAAGGAAAGCGCAGAGGAAGAGAACAGATCTGGGCTGTTAGATCTTGCACAGATAGCCGATAGTCGTCGGATCTAAGAGGAGCTGAACGAGGTTTAATCCTCGTAGGAGAAAAGGAGAGGACTCATCAAAGTCCCAAAAAGATCAGGACTATCCATCATTGAAGAGGACACGTGGAAGAGATCCAAACCCATCGGGGTTTCAGATACTGGAAGGTTGAAGGATAGAGAACTGTAGATTCACTGCATCACGAACTCTCGGTTTGCGAAGTCCTGAAAAGACACAAGCCATCAGATCAAGAGAGGCTATGAGCCGTTGATCCTAGTATGGAGCAGAAGACCGGTGTTTTGGAGTTTGGTACTTCGGTATTTCGGGTACCAAAATTTCGAAGGGTCAGGGATTGTTGCAGCGAGAATCACGAAGTCCCGAAACATGAAATCCTGAAGGTGTTCGGAGGAATAGCGCCAGGTCACGGGAGAGGGTCACGTGGACAGGATCCAAGCAGGGAGCTTGTCACTTGCGAGCCCTTTCGGGGTTCAGCATTTCGGAGGTTCGGGATTCGGCATTTCAACAACTTCGATGACAAGGAGTTAGGGCACAGAGGGTTGAAAACCCTGAAGTCATGAATCATGACGTGCTATGGAGAAGGAACTTTGAAGGAGTTCGACATTTTGGAAGTGTTAGATTTGACACTTCGGAAATCCCGAGGACAAGGAGTTGGAACGCTTGGCGTCGGAAGTCTCGAAGTCGCGAAATGTGACAAGTCTGTGGTCATGGGGAAAGTTGTCACATGGACCGAGGATTGGCCAAGGGATAATCGTTGATTGAGCCATTTCGAATATCGAGGAATCGAAGAGTTGATGAATTCAACATCAGGGTTCGCGAAGTCGCGAAACCCAAATTTTCGAATCGGAAAAAGGTCACGGTCATATTAGAGGCCGTGTGGAGGGAAAGGACCTGTGGATCAGGTTCGTTGAAGGTTCTAGTAGGGAACTAAAGGATCCACTACAACTCAGAGAATTCAAAATGATCCTAAGACCGAGAGGTTGCACATAACCTGCTGAGGCAGGGGGGGTCTGTGTGAAAACACGTATGGAAGAAAATTGGCTCCCATGAGCTAGTACCCTCTTCCATCACCCTTCAAGCTTATGATGGTCAAACAACCTCTCCCGCAGGGCTTTGTCAAAATGTCCCCATAGAACTTGGGGGAAAAACCATATTCATTGACGTTGAAGTTATTGATGACCAGCTTGATTACAATATCTTGTTCGGACGCAAGTACATGTATGCTATGAAGGCGGTCGCCTCTTCTGTGTTTCATATGATGATGTTTCCCCATAATGGGAAGATCATCACCATCGACCAACTTACACATTATGATCCTAACCATTCTGCCAACATCGATAACATCCTCCCTCTTGTCCGTGTTAGCTCGGATGATTTTCCAGTGGTCAACATTGGCCCTGAATTATTCCAAGACCCATCCATGTTGGGCACTTATCAAGGAGCGCCATCGTTCCTAAACCCATCATTTTCATCACAAGTGTGTGTAGTTTCCTCTAAAGGAACAAACATTGGAGACAAGGCTCCTATCATTGAGTCCCCCCCCCCATATCAAATTTCCACCTATTGAAGAAATACTACCTCAAGAGTTCCTTGAGAGCGCCACCTCACCACTTATCAGGAATCTTCCCCCCCTCCAGGGGAAAATCCCAATTTGGGAGACAATCCCCCAGGCCATTACCCAAATTCCCTTTTTCTACCCCCCACCTAGAGTCGAGGCATTCCAGGTGGCCGCAACGCTTACCCTTCCRACCATCATACTCTCCATCCCTGTATGGTATCTACATCCACCCAAGATGGTTCCTCAACCATCCATCCCTCCTYAGTCAGAGGGAATCTCGATGCAGATCCCAGTACTAACKCTGTCCATGATACCCTCACCCCCAATCGCTAGCACCACTGCTATGACTGGGGGCAGATGGAAGAAGAA
Source organism: Picea sitchensis (assembly GCA_010110895.2). Classification (NCBI taxonomy): domain Eukaryota; kingdom Viridiplantae; phylum Streptophyta; class Pinopsida; order Pinales; family Pinaceae; genus Picea; species Picea sitchensis. The sequence continues at coordinate 96,742 of SNQJ01S0019307.1, read as the reverse complement.
ATATCCCATCGCTCYACTACCTCCCGAGTTCAACTCCCTTGCGCMTTATGTGAAAGAAAAGGACACCCCACTCACAAATGTCCTTCTCTTCCCAAGCTACGCAATTTTATCCAACTTCCTCAAGCACCCCTTTTTCTTGCCACTCCACCAAGTGCATCCCACGCTACTACAGAGTCATCAATYACACACAAACAAAATATACGAACCAATTTCGTATGTGCAATATGCGCAGAATATGGGAATTACACTCATCATTGCCCATCTATCCCATACATCCACCACACATTATCCATGGAATGCCACACATATCTACCTGAGCTTCCTCCGACACTCCATACCAATTCTCTCATGAATGTAATTCATTATATTTCTTCGTCAGTCCTTGAGCAAAGGGGAGTTCCATGTCCTCCCACCAAACTACTACCCGATCGCCCATAGTGTCGGTGCAACTGGGATGGAATTATGGACCCACCGTCCATATCTAAGCCATTTTCCCCACTTTCATTTTTTGGTAGAGGAGCCCATAAGCTCCATTTTCCGAACCATTTTCAACCACTTACACAGTCATTTTCCTCAGGTTATCATTTGCACTTTCCCCCGATAGAGCATCTTTCCATGACACACTCAGGTACACCTTCTCATGTTCAAAATTATCAAATAATTGTTATATATTCTTTATTTTCAGATATTGTTCACGTCGGGTGTTTGGTTTTCATGTGTGTAGGTACTTGGTCAACACACACCAGCGCGTCCCCTTCAGGTATATGATTGAAACTAGCATGTAATCATTCCCTCTGCATCTCAATTGCATCTCCAATCACACCCTCTGACATTTTCCTTTAGGGTCCCTATATCCGGCTCTGCAGTACTATCACCTTCGCTGCATTTTTGTACTATCACCCAGTAGCACTCTCCCCCACATGAGTTGTCCCATTCATAGTCCCCCTTGGCACTTTGACACTCATGCTTCTTTCACCCACTAGGAATGGGAGTCTAGATAGTCTTACACATTTCCAAGAATCAACCACATACTCCCTCTCCTCATTTTGCTAGATTTCCCAATGGACTCCTAGGTTATCTCATCAAGGTTATATTTTGACTACGCCTCCGCAGTATCATTAACCATCCATTTCATCCACAATCAGTTTTCCCATCTGCAGATTGTCCTCCATTCATTTACCTCATACAGAAACCCACCCATGGGCCCCCCACCCTCCACCTGTTCTCCACATAACTTGCACCTTCATAGGTCAAGCCATATTGCACTGGGGCACTCGTTTATGTATATATACACTGATCCCAAATTATTCTTTATTTGTTTGGTAATTGTAAAAAGCCTTTGTTTCTATAATTTACATAGCTTTTTGTTGTCTCCCTTGGTGACCTTCTTTTCCTGGAAAAGAAACCCTTGTCGCCCGTGGTTGGGTCATTTTTCACCTCCTACCCTTGTTGACATCATCCATAAACCTCGAGTATCCCACAGTCCATATACTTCTGAGTTTGTCCACTTTGTCACGCCTCTGGCACAATTTAACCCACGTCTAGTCGTCCCCTTGATGCTAGATTCAATTTCAYAGTTGTTACCACTCATACTTCACACATATCCCCAACCAAGGGCAGTATTGCGTCTCACCACTTCTTTACTTCATCCATGTTCCTCATCAGTTCCTAATCTCATCCAGTGGATTTCGTGAAGCCCTTTGCTTCTTGGAGCCGCGTGCCCCTTTCTGTCGACATCAACACAGTTTCCATAAAGGTGGTAATATCTTGACTCTCATTACCTTTACAATGAGGAGTCTCGGACGAAACAGAGAAAACCATCATTGCTCTTTGTTGTTGTCAACCCCGATAACATTCGACTTCAACTTTATCTCATGTTACGGTGGATCTTACTTTGCAAATATTGCAGTTGTTTTTATATTTTCTGAAGACCTCTGAAATTTGTTGGGATATCAATGCCCGTGAATGATCGACACTTCTTACAAGCGTCATCACCTCCTTTCAGAGTATGTTCACCATCAAAATTTTCCTCTACCGTTATCAAACCACCTCAGAGGGCGTTGTAGTTCTCTACGTCAACATACCACTTCAATTACTATCTTACACATTTTTGAGTTACATGACACGAGCATGGGGCATGCCCGCCTCGTTTGTACACAGTTTTATTTTTCCACACCTAGCGAAAGGTTTGGGTCCCACAAGTTCCCCTCTCCCTCCAATTGGTCTCTCTTGCAATTCCTCTCAACACTCTTTCTTACAATGGTACTCTCAATAGAAGAAACATTGATGTATTTCGGCTATACATATGCTCCTAACTTCACACATTAGGGGGCATCTGTTATCACTGAAATTTCATCCGCAAATGGTTACAAAATTCCAACATCTCCAAACACCTATTAGTTCATTCATGGCCCAAAAAATGAATTTCCAAAGGGCACAAACTCTACAACTGGTTATAAAATCAACATGTGCTCAGAATACATAGGAAGCGCGCACACTTGAGCTAGTAAAAAACGTCGGAAAAGTGCACATGCACCTAATGCACGACTATGGACGGAAAAAGACGCGCACACCTCAGAACGACGCATTAATGATTCTGGTCAGCCTCCCACCCACTTCTGGTTTAATTTCCAAGTCGATTTGACCCCCAAATCCAAGCTGAATCCAAGTGCGGGGCTAGTCAAAGACCTAAAGGTGATCTAAAGGGCCCCTTGTTCACACTCAAGACCAGTTGGATAATGCCTCAAAGCTTTGCTATAAAAAGAGGCCATGGGTGCACTATATTTCCAAGAATCTATTTGTATTGTTATGCTGCCTCTATTCTCATGCAAGGAACCTCTTTCCTCATCGGAGCATACAAGCACCATTTCATTGGGCTATTCACATCACCTTTTGAGTGAATGAGCTTTGGATTTCTTCACCATTTCCTTTTAGTTTGCTATTTGTAAGTAGAGCTCTCTCATTGGGGGTTCAAGATCCCTCCCTTGGAGGAAGAGGGGACCCATAAGTCTCCCTTTCTCTTTGGTGTTTTCCCACTAATACAATCTATCCATTGGTGGCATGAATATTGGTCAATTGTTTGGTTAATTTTGGTTCTATTTCCCTTATGCACTTTAGTTTAGTTTCTTTAATTGTTGTTAGCTTAATTGTTTGTTTATTTCTTGTGTTTGATGTTTCTAACTCTTGCACTAACTTCTATCATGTCCAACTAACCCAACTAGACTTGCAAGTGTCCCTTTTTTGTTCATTCAAGTGACAATAAGGATACAAGAACGGAAAATTGTTTTTATATGGTGACATTTAGGAACAAAAACATGTTTTCTATACTTTCTTATCAAAGTTTTGGTCATATTCTCTTCCCAATATCAAGATCATGAAGAGTTTTAAAAATTTATATCCATAAAATAAATCGGATGGCTATGGTAGTAAAATCTAGGACCTCAAAATAGCTTACCTAGCAACTTGACATGCCCGACTCCTTCATTCGTAAGCGCCATAATACTTGGTAGTCGAGTCAAGCTCAAATTTCATGTTATCCTGGTCGTATTTATCCTACGTCTAGCTTACCCCAGCATGTTCACCACCGTGTGAAACATGCACCATCTTGACCTCCCTCTACACATCGGGTATTGTCTTCTATTTACTGTCTTTAGTCTAGGCATTGTCCTCTATTTACTATCTTCAGTCTAGGCAAGGAACAATGGTGCAGACTTAAGTTTAGGAACAAATGCATTCAGAAGACCTAAATTTGCAATAAAACTTAAAATTTTAGGAACAAATGCATTGGGAAGACCTAAGTTTGCAATAAAACTTGGAATATATTGTCCAATAAAATTACCAAGATTAATTTTTTTTATTATAAAAAAATAAAATATAAAATTTACAATGTAGAACATTAGAAATTTAGCACAAATTTATATTCAAATGCATAACTAATATCAAGTCAACCCTGAAGTAAACGCTAGAGTGGACTAATAAATGAATTTCCCAATCAAATTATAAGATTAAATGACATTTTCGTCGGCCTGAGTTTTAATTCAACGCGGTGCTCAACATTAAATAAATTCTATTCTTTTGTTGGGTTACTCACTATTTATTTACGTAGGGTATAAATTTCTTCAACTATACTTGCACCAAACAAAGAAGCGTGAGTGAGCGAGACAACGCGACGTCAGTGTGAAAGGGTTTATATACATAGCTCTCTGTTCTGCCCAGCGCATTTCGTTTTTTTTTTTAAATATATTAACATGGCAAAAAATAGGAGGAAAGTAATTTTGGGCAAAAGAATTTTCCGGGAGACGAAAGAAGATGAAAAAATAATTTCTGAGTGCACGAAAGACACAGCGAAGCTTGAAGATATTGAAAAGGTCACAGAACATCTTGCAAACAAAGATAGGAAGTACGAGGCCAGCGTTTCTAAACCTTTAGAAGTTTTGCAGGAAGCCGAGGAAAGAATCAAAATAGATATTTCTGAGAATGAAGAGTACTGCAGAGCAGTGGTCTCTGCTAAAAATAATCTAGAAGAAGAAGTTTTGAAATTGAATGAAGAAATTCAGGCCATATTCGCAGAATTCCAGGCAGCAAGGAAGGCTTGGGACTTGGAAAAGGATGAACTGTTATCGCAAATTGGAGCAGCAAGAAAGGAGAGCGAAGAGATGTCTATTCAAAACAAGAGGGTTTTACTTCAATATAAAACAGAAAAAGTTGAGTTGGAATCTGGTTTGAATGAATCCAAGGCAAGTTGTCAAGAATTATTTCAGAAAATGGGAGAAAACAGACAACAATGGGATTCTGAAAAGGGAAATTTGGAAAGTAATGTTGCAGAGCTGCGAAGAAAGCTTGAGACGATGGCTACTGAAAGGGGATTACTAAGTTATCAAAACAGAGAGCTAAGCACTGAAGTAGAGTCGTTGAAGGCCCAGTTAAATGAAAGTAATGCTACAGCAGCTCAATTGGAAGATCAAGTTTCATCAGTTGCAGCTGCTAAAACGTTTCTTGAGAAAGAAAAGAATTCTTTACAGACTGAAATGGAAAGAAGAACATTTGTTTCGGAAGAAAAACAAGAAAGCTTCAAAAGAAAGGTAAGGGAGTTGGAAACAGGATTGGATTCTGTCAAGAAGGATCTAGATACCTCCACGACAACAATAATGGAGAAAGAGAGAGATGTTGTTGATTTACGATATAAGCTCTCAGAGATTGCAGAAACGAAAGAGCTCCTAGAGGAGAAAAATAGAGCATCATTGAGCGATGTAAAGAAACTTACAGTACTTTTAGAAGAAGAAAACGTCCGTCTTCAACTTAAAATAAGGGAGCTGGAGAGTAGTTCGCAATCTATCAACATGGATCTTGAATCAAAAAATGTTCAGCTCCAAGAAGAAAATGCCCGTCTTCAACAAAAAATAAGGGAGCAGGAGACGAGTCTACATTTTCTCAAGATGAATCTTGAATCAAAAGATGTTCAGCTCAAAGATTTGAGGGCTCTGCGTCCACATTTTGCAGCGAAGTCGCAACAGAAGCCAGCACCACAAAGCCAGAAGTGGAAATCTTATTTAGTTAAAAGTGTGAGAAGATTCATACTTTTAATTGTTAGTCCCAACATACAATAACTTTTTTCTTTAATTTATTATGGAATGTTAATTTCCAATTTAGTTATATGATTATATTTTTACATACATAACCTTTTTTGGTACGAGTTAGGGAATGAGTGCCCCTTATTTATTTATTTTAATTCTTTTGTCCCACTATCTAAATCTATTTGTATCTATTACTGAAATCTATTTGTATTTATTACTTGTATCTATTACTGAAATCTATTTGTATTTATTACGATCTGGTTTTGAGATTTAGAATTAATGGAATATCACTCACTCGTAGAATATGTTACTCTAAAATATATGATTATATTTTTCCATACTTAACTCTGGTTTTATTAAGAGCAAGAATATGTTACTCTAAGATATATTATGATTATATGTTTTCATACTTAATTTTGGTTCTATTAAGAGTAAGAGTAAGGGATCAAATCTCCAACTACATGTGTCAACCCTAAGTTGAATTTAAACATAGAATCATACATTAATCTAGTATTGAGCTGTAAAATGCACTTTTCAACACAATATAGATAATAATTTGAAAATATTCTTAAATGAAATTCAGTTATAAAAAGGTAATAAATTCATAATAAGAATTTTAATAATAAAATTATTATTATATTTAAAATATATATATATTTAAATGAATATTTATGCTAATTCTAATTTGGAGATATTAATTTTTACTAATTAAAATTAATATTAATTTGTATTTTGTGCAAAGTAGAGGCAATGCACATGATTACTTTGAAGTACACATGAGCCACTACACATGATTACTTTGAAGTGCAACTTTTACTAATACCAATCTTTCACCTAAAAGAGAGCTACCAAAAATTCCAATTGCTAATTTTCTTTAAGCTCTTCTCAATCAACCAATTCCAATCCATTAATATGCATCCATTTGGTTTTAAATAAAACCCTAAATTTTAGAAATGACTTTGTATACAAAATTACAAAGTGCAATTGGCTTGAAGTCGTGAAAATTTCTTGGTTTATTTAATTTGGGAATAAGTCTGAAGAAGGTGGCATTAAGTGAACTCAGAATAAAAACAAAAACTATGGATTCTTCAATGGCCTTGTGAATATCCTTCCCCAAGATCTCAAAGAAAGACTGGAAAAGTTCTTGTGTCCATCCATCAAGGCCTAGGATTTTGTCTTTAGGCATATTGAAGACAGTTTCTTTAACTTCTTTAAGCATGACTTCTTTGCCGATCTCATTACAATATGATTCATTGAAGAATTTTGGCATATGTTCAAGTACCTTGATCTCGCTGTGGGTATCTTTTGCCTCAATCGTTCTGTATTGGTTTTTGAACTTCTTCAATGCAATATTTTTTATCTCAAACTCAGATGAATGTAGATCACCTGTTTCATCTTCAATATCCCAAATTGTATTATGTGATCCCCTCGGAGTGGAATATTTATGGAAAAATTTGGTGTTCTTATCACCATTGTTGAGCCAAATAGCTCTACTTCTGAGTCGCCAAGTATCTTCTTCAACAACGAGTATCATTTCTTTTTTCTACTTCAGTATCTTAAGGATGTCCAGATCAAACTGATCAAAATTCTGTGTCGGACACTTATCAAAGGTTTTTGCCATCTTAGATTCAATTTGAAGTAGATCAGATTGTAACTGTTCTTTCTTATTTCTCTTCCATAGAATCACCACTTTCTTTAAGTTCTTTAATTTTGAACACAAATGTTGTATAAAGGAGGAGTCGGACTAGTGATTCATAGAAATCCACATTTGCTTAATAAGTAAAGAAAAATATTGATCCTTGATCCATGTAGAGATGAATTTTAAAGGTCGAGGAGATTTCTGGGAGAAGGAGTCCATTTGGAGGAAAATCAGATTATGGTCCAAGATGGTAGAGTTGATAACCCAAGATCTAATCTTGCTACTATTTCTAAGTAGAGATTCATCAAGGAGGAAGTGATCTAGTATTTTCGCTATACCAATGGAACCACAAAGAGCCACAAATGTTCCCTATCTTTATAGGGAGCGTAACAATTGAGAATCTTAACTTTATCCATTGAATGGTTAAACCTTCCTTCTAGATGTATACCTACATGGGTATCAAATGCAAATAGATCGGCATAAGATGGGTTCCAACCACTCAACAAACCACCAGAACGTCCACATGGATCCAGAGCCACAACATTCCAAGTAGGAACACATTGGACGAAAAGTCTTTTCACCTTTTCATTGTTTACTGAAGTTTCTTGAAGAAATATTATGTTAGGGCTAATCTTTGACAATAGTTCTTTAGTTTCTCATGTTTTTATGGTGTATTTAGTTCATGGATTTTCGTCAATGTTATTGTGATTAATTTTATGGAAGATTTGTATGTTTTCTCTTCTCCTCTATTGACATTCAAGCCTTCTAGATATTATCCCTCAAGTTCTAGATCAGTGGTATCAGAGAGGTCTTCTCTTTATTTGTTTCTCTATGCATGTCCCCAATGAGGTCAGGGTATAAGGAGTTGGGATGTAATATTCCATATATAAAATAGTATGAAAAACATAAATAATTATCTAGAAATGGCAGATAAACAATTATATAACCAGAAAAACACCACAATAATACCAAAATAATACCAGAATAACACTAGAAACGACACTTTGATTACTGAGAGAACTGTTCACTTTCCTCTTCGATGGGGAAACCTCGAGTAGAGAAGAGCTCTATTACAATAATATCCAAGAAAAAACTTATCATACCCTCTACTCCTATTTATACTAAATATGTCTATCCAAAAGAGCAATCTAGAGGAAGATCCTTCTAAAAGCAGAAGCTTCTATTAGGTCTTCTTACATTTGACTCATTCTTCCTTATTGCTAGGCCTTATTAATATTGACCTTTATTACATGTAAATATATTATTCTACCTATGTGAGGATTTGGGTCCCTAACATGTTCTCCCCCTTAAAAACAACATTGTCCTTAAGGCGTGAGATGAGGAAATTGTTGCAGAATGGTAGTTGGATCCCAAGTGGGATCTGTTGAAGTTGTATCTTTCCACTGGACTAAAACTTCCTTGATGGTGTGCTGACACAGAAGACGCTCACGCTGGTCCAAAACTGCTTGTGGATGTATCCAAATGGAGCATTCTTCGTCCAACTCGGGAAGGTTGGTTTGAGTTTGACACTTAGTTCCAATCACCTTCTTTAAGTAGGAAACATGAAAAACATGATGGAGCTTAGAATCACTGGGAAAATATAACTAATAGGCCACCTATCCCACACGCTTGAGAATGGTATAAGGACCATAAAATTTGGGTGTCGGTTTCTCACAATGGTTAGCCTTGAGGGAATTTTTCTTGTCAGGTTACAGTTGAAGAAACACCTGATCTCCTTCTGCAAATTGACATTCAAAGAAACCTTGATCTGCTTGTTTCTTCATGTGATTTTGGGCCATGACCAAATTCTCTTTGAGGGTATAGAGAATAGCCTCTTGAACAGTAAGCATTTGGTCAACCGCCTGGACCTTCAAGACACCTGGCAAGTATGAGAGAACGTAAGGTGGATTTTGTCCATATACCGCTTCAAAAGGATTCATGCGGGTAGTTGTATGGTAAGAAGTGTTGTACTACCATTCAACTAGTGGTAACCATTGATCCCATTGATTTTTCCTTTCCAATGCAAAACACCTCAAATATGTTTCCAAACACTTGTTGACTACTTCAATTTGACCATCATTTTGGGGATGATAAGTTGTGTTAAGATGTGATTGGGTGCCTTGTATCTTGAACATTTCTTGCCAAAAAATGTTGATGAAAGTTGGGTCGGGATCAGAAACAATAGAATGAGGCATGCCATGAATTTTGAAGACCTGTTCCATGAAAATTTGAGCCACATTGGAGGTTATAAATGGGTGTTAAAGAGCACAAAAATGAGCATACTTGGAAAGACGATCAACTACCACCATGATGACTGATTTATTGTCTGATTTAGGTAAGACTACAATAAAATCCATAGATATATCCCTCCAAATAGCAGGTGGAATCGAAAGAGGTTGTAGTGTTCCAAGAGTTTTGGCTGTTTCTCCCTTGTTGTGTTGACAAACATCACATTCGACCATAAAATTGTGAACGTCCTATTTCATACCATCCCAGAAAAAAGAACGTTTGACTCAACCATAGGTTTTGGTAAACCCTGAGTGCCCAGCGGTGGGTGTATCATGAAGCTCAGAAAGTACCATGGATTTAATATTTGACTGTTTACTTAAATAAAAATGACCTTTGTATCGAAGCTCATCATTGAGCCAAGAGTACCCTGGGGAAACTAGAGAATTGGCCTGCAATTTTTGTATCAGATGAAAAATTTTGGGATCTTGTAGCCATTCCTAGTGAACAACTTGGATCCAATCTAGTACAATTAAGGAGAGAGAAGAAATGGACCCTTCAGGTTCATATTTTCTAGAAAGTGCATCGGAAACAACATTTTCTTTGCCTTTATTGTAAATGATCTCATAATCATATCCAAAGAGCTTAGTCACCCATTTTTGTTTCTCTAGGGAGGAAAGGCATTGTTCTAGAAAATACTTGAGGCTTTGATGATCTATCTTAATTTGGAAGCGTTGCCCCAATAAATAAGGGCACCAAAGATCCATAGCATGCATAATAACCAAGATTTCATTTTCATAGATTGAATTTCCCAATTGTTGCTCTGACAGTTGGTTGCTGGCAAAGGCCAAAGGTTGGCCCTCTTGCATAAGGATTGCTCCAATTCCTTTCCCGGAAACATCACATTCCAGGACAAAGGTATTTGTGAAATCAGGAAGGGCTAGGACTGGGGTGGTGCACATGGCCATATTCAAGTTTTGAAAAGGATGAGCAACTTTTGGAGTCGAAGTGAAAGAATTATTTCTAAGGAGAGAAATGAGAGGCGCCACAATCTTTCCATAATTATTAACAAACTTAAGATAATAACCTGTCAAACCGAGAAATCCATGTAATATTTTGAGAGTCTTTGGGTGAGGCCAATCTTGCATAGTTGCAATCTTTTTAGGATCCACCCTAACACCATCCTTCCCAACAAGATGACCCAAGTACTCGACTTCTGAGGTGCCAAAAGAACATTTAGATTGTTTGAGGAAAATTTGGTGCTGAGAGAGTAGATGGAGAAATCGATCCACATGAGCAATGTAGAGCCTGGTTATTTTCATGATTCAAACTAAATAAAGGTTTTCTAAAATTTAGTTTAGAATTTCTTTTAATGACCTTCTTATACTTGGAATAAACCAGGAATAAACAACAATGGTAGAATAATGATAACATTAGCAGAATAATGATAACAACAACAACAAAAAAAAAAATATAACAACAACATAATACATAACTCCACCTGCAGGTCAGTTTATCTAGTCCCTTATTTGTCTGATCTTGTTCTTGTTATTGCCCTTGTTCTTACCCAGACTGAATATTAACCTCCCATCCATCTAGGAACAACCTCTCTGGCTCCCTAGCTCTAGGAAGCCTTGTGGTTTCGTGGCCCCCGAGCCCAAAATTCCCAGCAATACCAGTGACCTATGAGAGTCCCAAAAACCACTCCTCCAATTTCCTCCTCCTCTCCCTCTTTTGCAATTCAGAAAACCTCAAACATAACTAATGATCCCCTTCCAAGTCCTCCCCTTCTTCCTTATCCTCCTCTCTCAATTCCCCATCATTAATTCTCAACCACCTTATCCCCCAATTAATTCCCAACAACCTTATCCCCCCATTAATTACTTCACCCACCTTTTAATAATAAAATAATAAAGACTCATTAATATATTTTAATAATAAATTAAATTAATATTTATCATTCATGATAATTACATAGTTAATTAGGGTTGTTACATACACCCACCCTTCAAGAAACTTTGTCCCGAATTTAGAGTAATTTACAATACAAGGGTAATGACACATGGTTCATACATCCACATCAAATAAACAACATTATCAGTAAGAAAAAAAAAATTATACATACTATTGTACATGTGCAAGAAATGCATGCGTAGCTAGCACATACAAGGCTCCTGCATGTACTAATAACAATAATTATCACACCTTTAGTAATTATTGTATGCGTCCAATCCAATCAACAAGACCATTCATTTCATAAAAGATAGTAAATTATTTAAAATGTTTGCAAAATCCCTCAATTATAATAATTTATCACAACAATGTTCATTTAGATAATTGTAGTTCAGTTCAGCAATTATAAATATACATATTTACATATTCTCTTTTAGAAAAGGGAAAACAATAAATTCCACTATAAGGAAAAATCCCCATACACTCTCCACTATTTCTATTCATCCTTCCTCCCTAATTTACTTATGTCTTCCATCCCTATCCTTCCTCTGCTAGACTATCTTGGAGCATCAACTATATTGAAATAACTCCAAATAGAACCTGTAAGTAGAAGTGTCTGTCTCTTGACCAAGCTTCCCCAACAGGAAACTGACAGTCATCATCACACGTCTAGGGGAGTGTGAGATAACACAATCCTCCCATGACTCCAAGTTTCATAGGACACAAAATGAGAAATTCCTCCACCCCTCCTAATAGGACTAGGGTCCACACCCTACCATGGAATATACAGTGGAACTATGTTACTGGGAATTTTGTCATTGTATATTCAGTTTTAGGCAGTCTCACCACCTGAAAAACCTGCACTGGTCCATATATCATAGCAATKCTTTCGAACCAACATAATTTCACATATAAAGATTCATACCATATGGTTTCTCGATCGATGTTCACGACATCAAATTTTATTATCATTATCCTTTGGCTATTTCATAGCCCATTGAMCTGCAAATTARTCTATAACACAAATTCATACATATCTATGCATTATCATCATGTAAACGGATTCAACAATAATCTCAATTCCATATCCACRTACCAACAACTTTAAATTTCAAAATTTTCAAGTTAGAAATAGATCGCACAATATCCCCATAATTCAAATAACGTTAAACATTCATAGAATTGACATTCTCATAATAGATTGCATAATATCCATCATCATTCAAATAACGTTAAACATTCATAGAATTGACATTCTCATAATAGATTGCATAATATCCATCATCATTCAAATAATGTTAAACATTCATAGAATTGACATTTACATAATAGATTGCATAATATTCATCATCATTCAAATAACGTTACACATTCATAGAATTGTCATTCACATAGATTCATACATCTTAAAAGTTCATGTGTATCATTAATAGTTTCATAGTGAATAGAAAATAAAGGTGATTAGGCCTTAGGTAATCCTAGATGTCTAAGTCAAAAGGTGGCATTACATACACCCAACTTTCGAGAAACATATTCCCTACCTGTGGTTAAAAAAGTGAGGGATGATCTCATCGTAAGGTCTCGAAATCCTCCCAAGTAGCAGATCCTAGGCTATACTTGTCCCACTGGACCTTAACTTGGTCTACCAAATGGTTCCTAAGCTATCGGAACCTACAGTCCAATATGTGTAACAATTCTACCATGAGGGTTCCCACATCCGATACCTACAATTCCTTCCAATTCAGTTTATGAGATTTGTCAACAACATAATGACGTAGAAGAGATACATGAAAAACATTATGATTTTTATGCAAGTGGGGTGGTAGTACGAGACGATAGGCAACGAGTCCAATTCTCTCTTGGATTTTGAACGGTCCTATAAATCGAGGTGAAAACTTTGTCCCCTTCCCGAACTGAATGGTACTCGTATTAGGCCTGATACAAATGAAAAAATGGTCTCCCACTTTATAACTTCGGTTAGTCGTTTGTGCATCAACATAACTTTTTTGTCTATCTTGTGCTTCCTTTAGTCTCTGCCTGATCCGAATCACATGTTCCTCCATCTCTTGAATCAATTCTAGCCCAACTGTCACTTAGTATTCTAACCTTTTCCAACTCAACGATGTTATGCATGGCCTTCCATACAGAGCTTCATAGGGTGGCATTCTGATGGAACTATGAAAACTATTATTGTAGGTGAACTCTACCAAAGGTAGGTACTTCTCCCAATGGGTTTGATTATCCATAACACACATCCTAAGCATGTCTTCCATAACCTGATTTACTCTCTCAGTTTTCCCATCTATTTCAGGATGATAAGTTGTGCTTAAGTTCAACTGAGTCCCCAACGTTGACTGCAGACTTGTCCAAAACCTAGAAATGAATATTGAGTCCCTATCTGAAATGATCTTGTTGGGTATCCCATGCAAAGATATGAACTCACTTAAAAAAACACATTCCACATCAGTGACATCGTAAGTGTCTCTAACCAGAATAAAATGAGCACTCTTGGTTAACTTATCAACTATCAGAAGAATGGCATTGTGTCTATGCAATGTTAGCGGAAATCCCACAACAAAATACATAGAAATGACTTCCCACTTGGACATAGGGACATCATGCGGTTGTAGGAGACCTGTGGGGTGGTGGTGTTCGACTTTCACTTATTGACACTCTAGGCACTTTGCGACGAAATGGACTACATCATGCTTCATGCCTACCCAAAAGAAAAGATTCTTCATGTTTGCATACATTTTCTTCACACCCAGATGTGCATAATAAAGTGATCTATGAGATTCCTTCAGTATGATTCTTCGAATATCCCCACCTTCGGGGATGTACATACTTCCTTGATTTATTAATAGTCCATCTGCTTCTAGGCTATATCCTTCATACTTTGGATCTAATTGCTTCCCACTCTAGAGGGTTGAATTAACCTTTAAATACCAACTATCTCCAAGGAGTTTCCCCAACACCTGCTCCCTAAGATTGACTTTTAAGGGTACCAAGGAGAAGATACGTGGTCTCTTACTCAAGGCATCTGCGACCACATTTTCCTTTCTCTTGATGTATGAAATTCCAAAATCGTACTCACTCATAAACTCACTCCATCACCTCTGCCTGGCATTGGGATCCCTTTGAGTGAAGAGATCTTTTAAACTTTCATGGTCCGTTTTGAGCTCAAAATTTTGCCCCACTAGATAGTGCCTCCAAAGTTTCATAGCTAGCATTACAGCTGCCAAATCCAAATCATGAGTAGCATAAAGCTCCTCATGTTGTTTTAACTTCCTCGATGCATACACTATCGCTCCTCCATCCCGCATTAGCATGGCCCCCAACCCTTTCTTCGAGGCATCCATGTAGACTTTGAAGTCTTTTTCCATATCCGACACTCGTAGAATTGGTGGAATAGTTAGTAACTTATTAAGCTCAATGAATGCACTATCACATTCTTTTGTGCATTCATACCAAATCCCCTTATGCTGCAAAGTGGTGATGGGTTTCTCTATTTTAGAGAAACCTTCCACAAATATCTGATAATAATCTGCTAGCCCCATGAAGCTTCTTACCTCATGAGCATTTTTTAGCACTGGCCATTCCATAATGGCCTTTACCTTTTTTGGATCCATAGAGATTCCTTCACGAGAAATGATATGACCTAAATAGTGAATTTCTTTCTAGAAGAAAGAAAACTTCAACAACTTTCCATACAATTTGTTCTCTCTAAGGAAGGACAACACCACTCACAAGTGTTCCTCATGATCTTTTTTGTTCTTGGAATAGACGAGGATATCATCTATAAAGACCTATACAAAGCGGTCTAAGTACTTCCAGAATACACCATTCATGAGGCTCATGAATACTACTGGCGCAATGGTCAAACCGAAAGGTACTACAACGAATTTGTAATTCCCGAACTGAGATCGAAATGCAGTTTTAGGAATATCGCCTTCCTTAATTCTTAATTGGTGATACCTTGATCACAATTCAAGTTTTGAGAACACTGTTGCTCCTTTCATCTGATCAAAGAGATCATCTATCTGTGGCATTGGGTACCTATTTTTCATTGTAGCATGGTTCAAGTCCTTGTAATCTATACACAGTCGTAAGGAACCATCCTTCTTCTTCACAAAAATTACTAGTGCACCCCAAGATGAGACACTAGGCCTTATTATCCCTAAGTCAAGTAGTTCTTTCAACTGCATCTACAACTCACAAAGTTCTGGCACTGTCATCCTATACGGAGTCTTGGAAATTGGATCTGCACTAGGTTTTAGCTCAATGGTAAAATCAAACTCCCTCTCAAGAGGTAACCCTGACAACTCTTTCACAAAAACATCCTTAAACTCTGACAATAATGGGTACTGATCCAAGGAGGGTCATTTCCTTTCATTGACTACTTCCACTACATATAGTCGACACCCTTGCCTTGTGCAACGTTTAATCTTCATGGTCGAGATAAAGCGTAGAGACACCTTCCTCCATACACCGTGGATATCTACTGGCCTTCCTTCATTGTCAACACAAAGCACCCTTTTCATGAAACAATCTACCATATCTCGATGGGATTCTAACCAATCCATTCCAATGATTAGGTCATACATCCCCAGAGTTGTGACACATACCTTCAACCTAGTAGTACACACTCCTAGGACTACTAGAAAATTATCAACGCTAGGTCCTACTGATTTTTTTTCCCCCGAAGCCATATCGACTTGTTGAAAGTCATCGTGCTCGTAGGCTACCAACCCACACTTTTCTAGTGTAGATGGTGAAATGAAACTATTTGTAGCACCAGAATCAAATAAAATTTTAACATTGACATAATTTAACGTACCTGACGACTCCACCACTATCAATTGATGTTCTTCTTGATGATTATTAACTGCTGCATAAATCTGGTGGCTACTACTTTCTCTTCCCATCGGGGCCTTTCCTTCTCTATGCAAAAATCCTTCTTGCAACTCTAGGAAGTCACGATGGTCATGGGGTCCTCCACACCCCCAACATGTAACACGAGATGGAACTTGTGCACTACTTTGTGATGATCTATGAAATGAGTTCCTTTCCCTAGATCCCCTGCCCTTGCTTGTTGCTCCCTGATAAGTTTGTGGACCTTCCTGCATCATTGGTGATGAGTGGGATGCTGCACTTGCTCCCATTGAGATACCTGAAGCAACTGTTCTAGGTGCGAATCTATTTCCATAAGGAGGTGGCCTAGATATTCCTCCCCTGGAGAAGGTCCTAGGGGCCTTTCTCATGAATCCAGGATGTTGTGGAAAGGTTAATATCATACCTTCTTTGAAGCTCATATTCTCCTCTGCATAACATTCATTTTCAACTACTTCTGCTACTAACGACGGTTTCCACATCCATACCATGGCCCTTATATTAGGGTTTAACCCATACACAAAACGTTATGCCTGTCGTTGATCAGTATCCTTATATGAGACATATTTTACCAACTCCATGAACTTGATCTCGTACTCTTCCATGGTCCTGTTTCCATGAACTAGAGCATGAAATTCTGCCACCTATTGTTCCTCGTAGTAAGTTGAAAAATATTTCCTCCAGAACCTTTCCTCAAAAAGTTCCCATGAGATGGTGTCTGGGGTGAGGTGCAACTGCCTCTCCAGGTTACCCCAAAAGTTCAAGGAACTATCCCTTAACTGAAAGATCATTATTTTTTCCTTTGATGTGGAAGCATAGTCTCTTAAGGTGAAACATCATGTCATTCCTTCCAACCATGCTTCCACACGTTCACTGGAACGATCCCCAGCAAACTCTGGGAGTTTGATATTTTGTAGTTCTCTAGTGATGTCCCCAGGTGGAGGCCCTCCCTTTGAATCCCTCAATGCTTCCGAGTTACCCATTCCAAATGGTGGGGGTTCCACTTCGACATATGCTGACTAATGCCCCTTTAAAGTCTCATTAATAGTCTCTAAATAGCACAAAAAGAGAGCTTATTCAGGCGATGGTGGTGGTAGCACCGACATTGGCGGTCCTTACGACGATGCCCCTCGACCTCGATTTCCTCGAGTCCTAACCATCTTGATTAATTGAATCTGCATCAAACCAAATGATTTTCAGGGAAGAGTCTAAGGTAGTTCACATTCTCTCAACTTATACTTGCAAACATAGGGTTTGGCGTAAGTTTTTATTTTACTTGTCTGTAAATAGACGTTACTCTCTTTAGGGTAAGTGGCTAAAGGTTGGGGTCGAAAGCCTCTAAGCTTGGTAACTTCGTCTAGAAAAGATACTAACTCTCTTACCTTTCTAGCTACACTAGCACTATACCACACTCGCCAATTTCTCTAACTTACCTTCTTAGCGCGCATGAAGCTCCCTCCCCCTTTATAATGGTTTAAGTCCTTAAAATTTTCTTTTAAAACTAGTTAATGTGATCTTGAACATATTGTTGATTCATTATTATAAACCCAATAACCTAGATTAATCCATTAGCCTAAGTTTCAAATTAGTCCCCTTAATAATATTGATCAACTTAATTATGTTAATCAATAATATTAACATTAATCAACATAATCATGTTAATCATTAATATTAACATTAATAACAAATTTAAAATACCTAATATTAATATAATACTATATTAATACAATTACTTTATTTTAATATTATACTATCTTAACATAATAATATTAAAATTAAAATTTTAAAACTTATCCAATTACATATATATATATATATATATATATATTCTCTTCCTTGGTACACCTTTATAATTTTAAATTCTACACTATTAAATATACAGCCTGAGTGGGCCTAATGGTTAAGAACATGTGTTTCCTCCTAAGAGGTCACAAGTTCAAATCCAGAGGGGGGTAGGGTATGTATACCTCTGTAGACTTTACCAGTCAAATCGATGGGCGGAGGAGGTCTTATACACCAATTTATTATTATTATTATAAACTTATGTGCAAATTTATTTTTCTTTTACTCATGTATATAGTGATATAATATATAAACATATATATATGATATAATTTCATTTAATTATACATTCAATATAATTATAAACAATTATAATTAATCACTTTTTTTTAATTATTATTAAAATTAAAATCGTGAAATAATTAAAAATAATTAAAATGTAAACTAAATAAAAACAATTATTTTTTTAAAAGAATGTTTAAAAGAATTAAAAATAAATAAAAATAAAATAATTAAAATAAATATAAATAAATAAAATAATTTAAACTTGTCCCCGAGGTGTAGGACAGTCGGTGACAAAGTGTGTTGTTAAGCCACTCCGTGTTGAAAAGTCACCGGTTCGAAACCTGCGGGGACAAAAAAATCCAACCATGTTAAGGATTGGTGTGGCTCAGGCCGGGTGCGATCCCCAGGTGATTTTGACGGCTTAGATTCCCCTGAGTCGCGGTTTCTCAAGACAAAGGTTAATCCCGATGCCAAGAAGGTCCGGACCAATTAAGAAACAAAAAAAATAAAATAATTTAAACTTAAAAAAAAAATCTAAGTCGGGCATCATGGGTCCTCTCATGAGGCCCACGTGCCATCCTCGACTCTCATTACCCAAAACCCTACACCCCTCGCATAACTCTCCTTTATCTGCCACCTCTCCCACTCTGCAACTGCGGTCGGGGCCTCTCCCGCTCTACAACTACGACCAAGGTCTCTCCTTCTCAGAAAAGTTTATTCACGGTAGATTCGGTATTGATACTGCTAGCAATCAACGCCACGCTTGCTATTGCAATCGTGATGGGGAAGAACAAGAAAACTGTGGTCTTCCCCATCCTTCTCGGTCCTGGTGGCAGAGGAGGACCCATTCATAGAGGAGGTGTTGGTGTGGTCGCCCCTAGTGGGATTCCTTTGCGATCTCTCCTCCTCTGCCTCGTGGCTTGGGTACTTGGTCTCGGCCGGACGCATTGTGCACAATGCTTGACCTGTCGGTTCTCCCTTGGTGTCTTATTAGGGTGCCATTCTTGTGCCTTGGCTCTCAATTTCAGTCGTTTTGTGGTGTGTTGCAGGTTCTTGGCTCGATGCTCATGGACTTGGCGCTCGATTTCAACTTTTTTCCTGTGGTTTCTCGTGGTCTCTCCTCCTTTGTGTGAAGGGTAGTGCAAGGAAAACCGCCCCTTGTGGGATCCTCTCAGCTTGGTGTTGGTTTCTCCCTTGGCCATGGCTTGGATTTTGAGCTCATTTACACTAAGCAAAGAATGCCCTTGTATTAGAAAGGGGTTTCATCAAAAGTCGTAGATTTTTTTTGCTTAGAAATTCTATAAAGTATTCATTAGTGTATGACAAATAACCTTTGTCATGATTCTTTGGTAAAATTTAGCTTCAGGTTTGACGGTATGTAGATTGGGTTATTTAGACTGAGCCTGATGATTTCTATTACCAATCTGTTTGTGTTTACTGTCTTAGATGGAAAATCTAAAGAGAAACTTTTTCAAGGTTGTATATATGGATCTTTAAAACACTTTGTTGTTATTAACCATCAAGATAATTGATTTCTATATTTTTCATTGAAGTTTAAGGGTCATTTGTTATGTCTTACCAAGTTAGTTACAAATTATAAGTAGTGAGGTCCAAAATGAGAAAAATGAGAACATTACTTCCCGTTATAATCTATAAATCTGTAATCACAATAAGAAACAAAACTATAATGATAACTGAGTCAATATTTACTGAGATATAGATGATCTATTCATGCTTTCCTGATTGACAGTGCTATGATGTATAATGAGGTCGGATTCATTGTTTTAATGCAAGGGTTTGTGTCATGGGAAAAGGGCTAGTCACTAGTGTTTAACAGTATCAATATCTCCCTTTGTTAAATGAAAAATGTATGCATTAGAAGTAGCTCAACATTCTTCCTGGAAAAGTTTTTAAAGAATCATTTAGGCTGTGCAAATAACCTCTGGTATGATATATTGGTATGATTTGTAACAACCCAAATTGGCATAAAGACAAAATCCTACTGTGGGTGGTCAATCCTAGGTTTCAGTTTTGAAACCGGGCTCCAATACCATATGTAGAGCCTGGTTATTTTCAGGACTCAAACTAAATAAAGGTTTTCTAAATTTCAGTTTAGAATTTCTTTTAATGAACTTCTTATACTTCGAATAAACCAGGAATAAACAACAACAAAAAAATAATTATAACAATAGTATAATAATGATAACAACAACAACAGAATAATGATGACAACAACATAATACATACCTCCATCCGCAGGTCAGTTTATCTAGTCCCTTAGCTGTCTGATCTTGTTCTTGTTATTTCCCTTATTCTTTCCCAAATTGAATATTAACCTCCCATCCAACTAGGAATAGCCTCTCCATCTCCCTAGCTCCAAAAATCCTTGCGTTTTCCTAGCCCCCAAGCCCAAAATTCCCAGCAACATCAGTGCCATGTGAGAGCTCCCCAAAACCACTTCTCCAATTTCCTCCTCTCCCTCTTTTGAAATGCAGAAAACCTCAAACAAAAATAATGATCCCCTTCCAAGTCCTCCCCTTCTTCATTATCCTCCTCCCTCAATTCCCCCTCATTAATTCTCAACCACCTTATCCCCCCATTAATTCCCAACAACCTTACACCCCCATTAATTACTTCACCCAACTTTTAATAATAAAATAACAAAGACTCATTAATACATTTTAATAATTCCGCAGGGGTGTAGACCGATTGGCAAGTGCCGTGTAAATGGAAGGAACTATGTAAAATGAGGTCTCAAGGTCGATTCTCACCCCGATTTACTCTTCGGATGCTTACTTGGTGAAATGCGTTTCTCCCTAGGGTTTTATAAAGGCGGGGATTCATTAGTGTCCTTGAGATGCGATCTTGTCGTTGTTGATTCCCCTAGTATATAAAAAAAAATATATATATATATTTTATAAGGCAGCCGGCAGGATTCGACCCCGTGTCACGCGAGTACGATACTGTCGTTGTTACCGATTCCCCTAGTATATAAAAAAAAAATATATATATATATATATATATATATTTTAATAATTAATTAAATTAATATTTATCATTCATGATAGTTACATAGTTAATTAGGGTTTTTAAAAGAAAGATGGGTTGTCTAGGTTTTACTATAGATGAGGATATCATGAAATAAAACTAAGACAAAATGACGGAGAAAAGGACGGAAGACATGATTCATGAGGCTTTGGAAAGTGGAGGGAGAATTACAAAAGCCAAAGGTCATGAAAAAAACTCATAGTGGCCCTCATGAGTTCTAAATGCAGTCTTAGGAATGTCTTCCTTGTTCATACATATCTGGGGGTAGCCAGAACGAAGATCAAGTTTAGTAAAGAACTGGGTGCCACTCAATTCATCCAAGAGGTCATCAATGATAGGAATGGGAAATTTTTATTTAATGGTGAGTCTGTTGAGGGAACATAAGTCAGGACACATGCGCCAAGAACCTTATTTCTTAAGGACCATGACCACAAGAGAAGAGTAGGGGCTCGTACTAGGGAAGATAACACCTTTGTTGAGCAATTCTTGAAACTTTTTCTCAATTTCATTTTTTTGGGAAAAGGGATGAAGAAAGGGACGAATATTGGGAGGAAGGCTTCCGGGAACAAGGGGAATGGAATGGTCATGAACACTACAGGAAGGATGGATTCCCTGGAGAGTGGAAAAAACCAATTGATGTTTAGAGATGATGGATTTGAGGCCCTGCGACACAGAGGGTGTCTATGTGGCTTGAATGGAATGGAGTTGTGAAATAATTCCATAATGTCCTTTTTTGAGCATCTTTTCCATGCGATGGGAACTGATCATATGTGGGGAACCAAAGATGATGCCTTGGAACTTATATTGTAGGCTCTCCTGGTCGAATTGCATGGTTAATTCCTTAAAATCCATGAGAATGGGACCCAAAGTCCCGAGTCATTCTACACCCAATAGAATGTCACAATTGCCCATGTCGATAGAAAACATATGAGATTTCATGTGGTACTGACCAATTTGAAGAGGCACATTTTCACAATTCCCTCCACATTTCATGCACAATCATGATTTGAAAATTATTGACGAGAAATATATAACAATTAGTTTCTTGGGCAATGTAGCGATGAATAATATTATGGGTGCTTCCACTATCAACAAGAATGATGACCTTCCTATGCTTAATGTAACCAATTATATTGAGGGTTTGGGGAGCAGAGAATCCAGTGAGATCATTTATGGAAATGACCGGTTCTACTTCGAGAGGGTCTGATAGAGGGGTCATGTCAGTTGGTTCAGGTGACATGACCAAAAGGGGAGCGTCAACATCATAATCCAAAACATCCTCATAGATGGCCATAAAAATATTTTGTTCCTTACACTTGTGCCCAGGAAAATATTTGTAATCACAATTATAACAAAGGCCTTTGAGTTGGTGTTTATCCATTTTTTCCCTGGTCAATTTCTGGATCTTTAGTGGGGTAGAAGGAGGAGTGGGAGCGATTGGTTTAGTGTGAGGAATAAAGGAGGGTTTTCGGTTTTGAGAAGAGACAACCAATTGTGCTTCCTTGGGTATTTTAGTAACATCCACCAAAATTTGAGGCCAAGACATGAGGACATGGGAACGAATATCATCCTTCAGGCCACTAATAAAACATTCTCATAAAAAAGCATCAGACATGCCCTCTGTACGGAAATCCAATCACTCAAAAGCGACTATAATGTCTTCCACTGTGCCAGATTGTTTCAACTTTGTCAAACAACTTGAATGATTGGTGTCAGGGTCAAAGTGTTTATAAAGCTATTCCACAAAGTGTGTCCAAGCCACATACCCTTGGTAGGAATTTTTTATCCATTACCACAATTGCCAACGTTCTTGATCTAGATGGATAACACCATACCAGAGTTTGGCCAACTCATATGTAATGCCATACAAAGAGAAATAATGTTCCATTTGAGTTACCCAGCCAGTGGGATCCAAGCCTTCAAATTTGGTCACATCCACACACGGAAGGTGTAGGTCACGATGAAAGTGATGGGGATGAAAATTATGGGAATGAGAGTAAGTTTCACCTTCGATTTGCAAAGGTGGGTTAAATGAGGGAATATCTGCATGGATATGCAACTTGGTGCAGATCATCGTAGTGAAGGATTCAAGTTGGGTAGCGAGGTCTTATTTGAGGTCTTGTTTAAGGTCCTATATTTTGACGTTGATGGAGGAATGCATGTTTTTATTGATGGTTCCAATATTGGCACTAATCTGTCTCACTTCTTGTTGGGTTTCTATGAAATTACCATTCAAGGAATTGAAGCAAGCTTCCAAGTCTTGGTTACAGGTGTGGGCCATGATGAAGAGGGAACATGAAAAGGGGCGAGTGGGACCACACAAAAATGGGTTATGGGTGAAGTGTATCACAAATATCAAGGCGACGAGTGGAATCCTATGGGGTAAATCCCAAATATGGGTGTTGGAAGGGGGTCGGGTCCACGAGAAAAAACATTTTCTGAAAAATGATAGGTATGACTGCGATAAGGGAGAAGAGAGGAATCCAATGGGATAGTTCTCAAATAATGGTGCCAATAGGATCCAAACATTTTTTTATTTTTTTTACTCCTGTGGAGTTAGACTCCGATATGAAGAATAGTGCAGTGATGAAATGCCCAAATTCTTAATAGGAAGAAATGTGTAGTAATTTTGCAACCCAAACGTAGGAGACACATTTGCGCATCAATAGATGTTGTTTGTTCTATTTTTGTTTCTATCCCAAGGGTTAGGGTATTCAAGGGTTCTATAGACAAGGTTTTTCCCTATGCTATAGCTCTTTGATATATGTGCAGGGTCCAATAGTAGTACTCGACCCAATATCTCAGGTAACTAACTAAGGTGGCTAGACCGTGCCCTTAGTTGTACTACCCGACTACCGAGGTACTAGAGAGTATATTTTCAAGTGTTTTTCTCGGTGGAACTATAACAGTCAGGCGATCGATCGGTTTATCTATGGAGGGCTTCAGAAGATCTAGATCGATCCATATACAGGTGTTGTCTGATGTGCCACCACTCAAAGGGGTACCAATAGGGGTTACAAGGGTGGCCAACATATGTGCTCTTAGATACCACTTGTATTTCCTACATGTATGAATCCTCGACCGTGGGTTTATGCACATAATGATAGATCTCTGTAGGTTAAAGACGCCAAAATATGTCTCTACCCGGAAAAAAAAAATTAATCCACAAATTTCTTCCGAGGAAGGTGCCCTGATACCACTTGTAATATTCTAGATATAAAATAGTATGCAGAACATAAATAATTATCTAGAAATGGAATATAAACAATGATATAACCATAACAACACCACAATAATACCAAAATAATACCAAAATAACACCAGAAAGAGCACTTTGATTATTGAGAGCAATGTTCACTTGCCTCTTCGAGGGGGAAACCTCCAGTAAAGTAGAGCTCCACTACAATAATATCCAAGCCAAATGTCTCATAATGTCTACTCCTATTTATACTAAATATGTCTATCCAAAAGAACAATCTAGAGGAAGATCCTTCTAGAATGGGAAGCTTCTATTAAGTCTTATTACATTTGACTTATTCTTCCTTATTGCTAGGCCTTATTAATATTGACCTTTATTACATGGAAATATATTATTCTACCTACATGAGGGGTTAGGTTATTAACACGAGACTTGAACTATTTGAGCCTTTGAAAGACCGTCCTTTCCTACCCCGATGACCTCCCATGGTGGAAGAAAAGAGAGATGATGGAGAAAGAGATCCTATTAAACTGTTTCTCGAGGAAGCCCTCGCACAACAAAGGAATGAGATGATGGATAATTTCTCCTAGATCCTTCGACGACTACCAACAACCGACACATATTCATCAACTGACCACTTTCGAGGTGTCATCCCCTTCAAGGTACAAATTATCTTTGATATTCCTATATTTTAAGGTTAGATAGATGGAGACGCTCTAGACAAATGGTTGAATATGCTCGAGGGTGTTTTTCTATCCATAATTTTTCTGATAGAGAAAATATCACCTTTTCACTCCTTAAGGTTGTTGCCCATGTCAAGGATTGGTGGGATACTTACTATTAGATAAAGGCTATGGAGGAAACCACACTGTTTGCAATCATATCCACTTGAGTTTGTTTCAAGGATGCTATTAAGGAACAACATTACCATATTGGAAGCTACAATGACTAGTATACAAAATGGACCAAGATGTTGCAGGAAAGGGACCAAATAGTGCCATAGTTCACAAATGTATTCCATACCTTACACACCAATATGGGTATTGTTGAGCGCTCAACACACCCTAAAATCCTTATGAAATTTTATCACTTTTTGGGTACCACTTGTTTACTTTTGCTGTCTAAAT
>SNQJ01S0019307.1:55926-70970 GCA_010110895.2 Picea sitchensis | reverse complement strand
ATGACTCTTATTGATCAAATCAGATGTGTTTGAACTTGTTAAAATAAACCTTATGTCTAAAATAACTTAACATTCCAATTAAGAACTGATAATTAAACATTGCGACTGACGCACTTGTGTTTGACGTCAACAAAAATGAAAGAAGGTAAAGTGGCCACACAATTTCACTAATCGTCAATCGACGACGCCCCATTGACATCGGAAGAAGGAGGAGTTTTTTGCGTAAGTTATTCACCATGAAAACCCAGGAGATAGTCGATCCCATTTGGTATTGTAAAAATATAGGAAGGATAGAAATTGAAAAAAAGACGTAAATAAATCACCGATAGTCAATGACCAATGCACTTTATCGAGGTAGAAGAAATATAGAAAGGTTAAGACAATTTTTTTGTCTACGACAAGCATATCGTCGATCGTCGATCCTCGATACCCTTTCAACATCAAGATTGTTTTGTGAGAATTGATAGAGGATCACCTGGGTAGGTTTATCGTCGATCCTTGAAACTTTTCAGCATCGACAAGATAGGATCGGGTTTTAGAACATATAGCTTAAATAAATTATCGTTTCCGATAAACACAAATAAATCAAGACACTGGTCTCGAGTTCCACGTGTCTTTATCATGTAAGGGTGTCGTATGACCTGGTTTCATCTCAAGTCCTCTTAAGGGTTTCCTGTGTCCTAGTCAGACCTCCAAGTCATCCTTGCCACATCAGATCTGTATGGAAATATCGATCGACATCAGATATTTTTCAACAAGTTATCAATGGAAAATGATCGAAGCAGAATCCTGACCCCTGACTCGCCAACTGGACTAGTGAAACGATGGGATGTTTGCAGCATAAGATACGATCAAATTTTGACATTTAATAGACTAGTTAATGATTGATCCTGCATTTGTTTCTACCTCATCTGTCGATTGAACGACAAAAAATTGAAATCACCGATAGGCCACATTACGACTCGCGTCCGCACCGTCAACCCATGATCCAATTTAATTATAAATATCTTTGAATATCTAGCGGAAGATTTGATGAAACTACAGTCATAACCCAAATTGAATGGATGATGGGACAAGGTAAGTTCATCCCTGTTTAAATCTCTAGAATGGTTTTGAACAAATTCATTATGTGTACAAGTTTGAATTCCAGAGCATCTGAAGAAGAAAAGAAAGCATCTCGAGACTGTGTTGATCCCCAGATTATCAAAACCAGGTTAAAAAAGATGTCGGGGTATGGGTTCAATATTTTCTATTCGTTGGTCATGGTTTATATATACATATTATATCTTACATGGTTTCTAACTATTTTCTAGTTCCAGGTAAGATGTCGCCAAAATATCCAACCACTAGATGCTTGCCGAGAGCACCCAAGCTAAAATAAGCTGAAACAGGTGAAGGTTATTCTTCGGGGACCGCTGGGAAGTTGGAGTATGCTCCTAGGGTGGATCTTGTCATTAAAACATCAACTAAGAAATCCTTTGTCCAACCTTTGGTCTTAGGTGATACAAAAGAAAGCACTGGATCCCAAGTAATTCTCCCACAGTGGGGGGACATTTTCAACAGAATCATCCAGGAAGAATACCCAGAGTGTATCCCACAAAGAGACCCAGACGTAAGGTTTCTCTATGACCAAGTGTTCTCGAACATCCAATGATCATATTTACACATGGTAGCCAATAGAACCCCGATATTCCCTTGTATAAAGGTTATGAAATGGATAGTCGACCATACAGATGGGCATAAGTTCTTGATCAACGATGTGAATGGAGAGTGTGTCGGATTTTTCCTCCCGATAGAGGTCCATAAGTACTAAAAACTCAGATACCCATCGGAGAAACTAAACACAAACTTCATGGTGAATTTATATGAATACCATGACACCATCTGGTTGATGGCCTCATGGTGGAAGGAGGACAAGAAGTTTACCAACCGGAGCAATGGCTGGTATGGGATGGTTAACTTGAGGGAGTCATGCATGTATTTAATGGGTCTCATATTTTGATTGTATGGAGAGAATGTCCGCTCCAATATTTTGGAAGCATGGATTCCCTTGGCATACACAGTGGTAATTTTTAGAAGGAGCTTCAATTGGGGAGCGATAATATCTAAACAATTGAGCATATGTGTACAATAGGCTCAAACGCTAAAAGATGGGGAAGCACCCACTTTCCACATGGCCTCATACTTTCTCGATGTTATCTACACAAGAAATGTGTTCTCCGACATGAATCTAATATGGCATGTTGCGAAGCTCCCCGTTCACGTTTATTTCAGCATACTATAGGAGAACAGGTAAAAAAAATCCTACGCACTCATTTGCGATGAATTCATCGCTCATATTCATATTATTATATTCAATAGGGAATGCCCAAGATTATCCATAGTAGCCAAGAAAATGGTATGGAAAGTGGACCACTGGTATTTGGATGAACAATCAACCTATATCATGGTGTTTGGGGCCACCAGAGTACCACATATCCTAACCGGTCACGTCCCATACCGTCTTGTTGTGGGAGAAATCTGCTATTAGACTATCCTGTAGGGATATAATGCCACATTATTCAAGGACAAGAAGAAGGATTTCATACCCTACAGTTTCCATGTGGGGTTTTATTTGGTAAAGGATACTTCTCAAGCCAAACAAGAAGGGTTGAGCCAACTTGAATTCAAGTTCCTGACAGGCTGATTCATCAAGCACGACCCTAAAGGCTTGGTCCTCCATCATGATTCATAGGTATCATCCTGTTGGCCATACGCTCATGATAATTTTGAGGAATAAATTTTCACTGAGTGCACCCAGGATTGGGACAAGTTAGTACAAAGAATGACCAACCTAAATATGACCAGGTTCAAGGCCATGAGCATGGATGAACAGGTGGAGACAATAGAGCAGTCAACTCAAGAGGCCCTTAGACCCAGGAAGAAATTAGAGAGACAAAGACCACCGAGGCACATAGAAGGGGATTACTCTTTCTAGAAGGGACACAAAGAATCATTGATCAATTTCAAAATGACCCTGATCTGATAGAAATGATGAGGATTCCCACCGATGAACCAATCGAAAGCCGGGGAGAGCCAAGTGGGGTAGAGCCGATACAACTTGAATAAATCATCAGGTCATAAAACCATGAAGTTACACCACCACATATAAGATCACTAGGGGAAATTTCAACCCATCCTGAGATAGTGAGGACATCAGGAGGAACAAGTTTACCAAATCCCTTGTTCAACTTGATAACCATCTATGATGAGGAGGAGAGTTCATAGGTGCCCCTGGTTACTCCAGTACATATTACAAAGGAGAAATAACTTAAGAGAGCATCTACCCCAGGTCCTAATGATCCATTTTAGAGCCTTCCGCAGAGTGAGCATGAGGTTGAAATCGCCTTAGACAATGATCTACTCGACGTATCGGGAACCCAAGTGGACAACTCGAGGGATGAGCTAGGATAGGGAAGAAAAAAAGGGGAAATTCCACAACAGGAAATCGACATTTCAACATTCGATTTCCAAGTAAGTACTGAACCAGCCCCTAGTTCCTCAGTTTTGTTCGATACCTTACTAGCTGATGAGCAAAAAATGAAATTCGAGCCATCGAGACATATGGAAGAGGTTCAGGAACCCATCCTAGAACAAATATACACATTCAAGAGCCTGGGGAACACTCTAACTTGGGGGTAACAAAAAATCCCCAAACCTATTGATGAGTTTGCTGATATACAAGAAATCGCCTATGACCAAAAGAGAAAATCCATAATGAAGAGAACCACTAAGAAGAGGAGGCTTACATTGGATAGTTCGATTCTCATCACCATAGACGAAAAATTGATCAACATAGAGCACTCCAACACATCCAAACTTATCAGTGTAGGGATGGCTATCACAGATGCCATCTTAGACAGAGAAGGAAGCGATGAAAAGGATTTGGCGACTACGCTAAAGGAATTGGAGCACCTACACCATTTGGAAAAATACTATCAGGACTCCACACAAGCCACGATGTTTTTGAGAAGTAAGTTCCAAGACTCCTATGACAAATTTAGGAATGAACGACACCTTTTCACTGCAGGGATAACCAACAACCAAGAAGACACCCTTATGGCACTAGAAACCTGCAAGGACGTGGAAATATGGTACGAGAAGGATCAACAAGAAGTGGAAAGAATCGATTACATCAGTGCTATTCAAAAGGGCCGAGACGTTGAAGAGAATGAAATTCGGGTGTTGAGGGACAACAACATAGATCAAATAAGGAAAGTGGTTGAATACTGGGAGAAAATGGCCCAGGAACCTCAGCGAGAGATTCAGGGAAAATGGGTCGATTGCGAAAGGAGCTGGGTAAAGATTAATCGGGAGATGAAAAACATTAGACTCCCATAATTTGGCTCACCTGAGGAGTTTGTCGATTTGCATGACATATTCAAGAAACATGACAAACAAGACTCGGCATGGACTACAGAGACATAAAAAGTGGCGAGAATGGCCCCAGATCAAGTAAAACAATACATGGATCACCCGATCAAGGATCGAGCAGTATTGCAACATTTAAGTGTCAAAATAGTCAAGTATTGGTAACAGGAAGTAGAAGTAAAAGAAATCCTTTCAGCCTATATGGACCAACACATATTCCCATATGCCAACACATGTGAGGAACTCTTTGTCAAATGGTCAGAGTATGAGAATAGTCATCCACTTCAGTGAAACTATTTGATGATTCTTAGAAGACAGATATATGGAAGCACGATGTGGTGATGTTTTGTTTTAATTAGGTTGCACTTTTGATAGCTATTTTTAGTTAATGATTCATAATAAGTAAGAGGATTTACCTTTTAGTAGAGGTCGATGGATTTTGCAAAGACCCTCATTTTTGGAATTGTAAAGAACTATTTCCGAATGACCTTAATTGAGTAGTCTTTCTTAGAACCGAAGACAAACTTCTATTTTTCATCAAAGGTGTGTGTGATTGGATTTGAGGAGGAATTACTTCTGAATTTATTTCATGAATGGATGCTGTAATGAGTAATAGTTTCTGAATCTATTTATAAGTTAGTTGTTTTAATATTTTCGTAGTTCTTGTCTCTAATGATGAAATCAAATCATTGTGTTAAAGTGTGATTAATGYTAGAGCTAAGGAAGCTATTTTTCTTKCCATCATTTTATTGTATGTATGTTTTCTTTCGATAATTATATATCAGTCAATAATTGAAATGCCAACAAGTTAATGTATTAGTATTACGCGTTTCCCATGTGTGAATATATTTTTCTGCATGCTTGAGCATTAGGGTTATCCCAAGCTCAATCTTCTTCAATAGTTAATAAACCCCCTCTTTTTTTATCAGTTGGTTTATACCAGCACCCATCTTCTAATCAGACCCACATAATAAGAGAAAATACAAAAGAGAACATTTAAACTGAAGGAGGAAATTTCACAAGAAGATATCATGTCAATCACTACGTAAATCCCATTGATAAATCTGCCGGATTGAAATATATGGAGAACTATTCCACCATTAAACGTTGCAGATTCTAATTGGGACTCCATGGCGGGTTTGGTTCCTGCTGTTCAGTCAAAGGGATTTAGGTCCCCTCAACAAAATTGGTGCTAGAAGGAGGGCTTGTTGAATGAATGGCTAACAATATTTCTGATATAATATTTGACACAGCCTATAGATTCAAAACAACCCACATGCATGGCTAGTCATTCTCAAGACAACCCACATACACTGAGTACTCTTGAAATGAGTAACTCATCCCAACAAGAGGAAGAAAATTTATTCCTTGAAATACGTTACGCTCTTACCCACGAGGAGTTGAACTAGTTCGGAAGAATCACAAGAGCTTACACCCGACAAATTGGATCATTACCCTTAGCTCCATTACTCCCTCATAGAAAACAAGTAAGAAGACTAGTGGTCGACACCCCTGACCAGGTTTTTGTTCACACAGTAGAAGACCTAATATTCCCTCACTGAGATCAAACATCCCCTTAATATATTCCCCAAAACACCAGCTGGTAGCTACTCTAAGCCCGACATTTTTGAATCTGACGAGGAAGGGTTTGACTCAGATCGCTCAACCTTGGAGTCAAACGACATGGAGGATAACAATGATCATAACGAAGAAAGGGGAAACCAACCTCAAAACAACCAACCATGGCTGGCCAGAGATGCTCTAGCCATCCTCAGATGGGTACATAACCTCCCTCGACATCCATAAAATTTACTTCCCAAGTTTGACCCTGAAACCTCCAGATTGCATGAGGACCACATTAAAAAGTTCATACTAGCTATTAGACTGATGAATGTCCAACATGAGGATGTAGTATGCAGGATTTTCCTTATACCTTTGAGAATTCAGCCTCAACGTGGTATTTTAACTTGCCTATAGGGCCATAACTAGTTGGACGAAGTTTCAAAATGACTTTTTAGACAAATTTGCAGAAGAAACCACTAGATGTGATTTAATGTCCGAACTATTTTACGCCACCATAAGTTCAAAAGAAAATGTTAATGACTTCAATCAATGATTTACCATTATCTTGAACAAATTTAAACCCGAAGCTAAACCCACTCAGGAGTTTCAAATTGAGGTATATGCTAATGCTCTCCCTACTTCTATTTCCATGTTTGTAAAAAGGGTTGCCAAGCATACCCTAGATGGAAATTTCGAAGAAGCCAAAACAATTGAATTCCAAATGAAGGGATGTAAAGAGGGCCAGGTTTCACTAGTTAAGAAGGAAGCTCAACCTCCACCCAAGAGAGGACTCTTGTTGACTAGACCCCCAGGGAAACAAACAGAACAAGGTCCCAAAAAGGGAAGTGGAGACATAGAATACCTACAATGGATGATAAAAAAAAAATAAGTGTAGGGGAAGGAAACCAAGGCCAAAGGCACTATAAACCATTTTTTAAAAGAAACCCATTGTTCAAAGAAGTTGAACCTCTCCCAACCAACTTAAACATCGACATGGGAAATGTAGCACTCGACTCTYTCTGTACTTATCATCAAGAGAAACATTCTGAAATAGATTGCCCACAATGGGTGCATGCCATGAATTGGATGGTCAATTAGTTCCTAGACGAAGTTTCCCTTACTGAACAATCAAGCGACTCAACGATGAATATTGTTGATGAGGAAGAAGTTGTCCCGCCGAAAGAAAAAACCATGATGTTATGGGGTCCTGAATTGCCAATTCCTTCCGATGATCTATTTGAGGTTCAAGAACCATCCGTTGAGTTTTTGGCTGTGCAAATACGAAGTAGGGGTCAACCGGTCTCAAATGACCTTACCATTGCCCAAAATGTGAGAGGAAAACAAACATCTGATCACCCAAAAGAACCTTTTGTCCCTCAAAGAAATCCTATAAACAACCATACATAAGAATCACCCAAGATAGACTACAACATAGTAAAAGATCTAAAAATATTGAAGGCAAATGTATCGGTCATGGACATGTGTAGGATTCCCCAACAAAAGGACTTTCTGTTACAATCCTTGAAGTCAGTAGAAACTCCTATAACAAGCACTAACCAAGGGGAAAATTGAGCCCCCACGAATAGAAAAAGTTAAATCAAATGTGAATGCTTTCTCTGTAAACAAAAAAGGAAATCCATTTGTCCCACTGTTCCTCTTGACATTTGAAGTCTTCAATAGAAACCTCCATAATTTTTTAGTTGACTCAGGTGCATCCTCTAAAATTATGCCATTATCTATTTGCAAGAAATTAAACGCAGTCCTTATCAAAAGTGATAAACATGTGATACAACTGGAAAAAATAGAGGTGAAAGTTATTGGAGAACTCAAGGATGTCATGATTAGAATGGCTACACACCTGAAATTTGTTCAAGTAATTGAAATCATTGTAGTAGATATACCAGAAGCTTATTGACTGCTACTTAGTCGATATTGGTCTAAAACGTTGAATGGATACTTTAGCACAGACTGGACTGACCTTTGGGTGCCATTAAAGGGACACACAAAAATGAGTAGGATCGATAGGGAAAGGTATCTCAAACATACTATCAATGACTTAGAGTACTTCAATGAACCCTCATCAACAGGTTTCCCTGTGCTAGGAAATTACTCCCGTGATTCTGATTTTGGAAATTTCTCCCCCCTCTCTTATGATGTACCTCTTACTTAGAACTCTGAAATGAATTTTATAGTAAATTTACTGATAGCAGCGGAAGAAACCCTCTTTTTTCAAGAACCTCTATTGGAAACCCCAGACAAAATAGGTGGAGAGGAAGAAGTTAGTAGGCAAGGAGAATTTGATATTTTTCTCTCACAAGTTGACCTTGTACTTTTATGGGTCTAAATCGCAAGAAGGATCAAGAGTGAGATGTATCTTCATTGATCCGAAGGGGAAACAAAATTTCCTATCCTGCAGACTAGAATTTGAATGCACTAATAACACTGTCGAGTATGAAGCTTTAGTGAAAGGACTAAATAAATCCATAGACTTAAACGTTAAAGAACTAAAGGTTTTCAGAGACTCTGAGATTATTGTTAGGCAAGTAAAGAGCACTATACACTACAACTCTCCCCACCTGAGGAATTATCAACATGAAGTGCATAGGATAATAAAACATCTTGAAGCCTTCAACATTACAACGATCCCCAGAACTTACTGATTCCCTGGCCACTGCTACATCGAAGCTATCCCCTTTAGAAGACTCTGAAGCCTCCTGGTTCAATGTGGAACTTCTCTACAAACCATCAGTGCCCAACAATATTTCTAATTGGAAGGTCTTTGAAGGAGATGAACACATCATAAACTTTTTAAGCAATCAAGAAAAATTTAAAGACTTGGATATTGACGATGAAATATTCCAATAGAAACTAGTAGACACCGATCCCCATGAAAAAAGAGGTGACACATATCACTCAACAAACAAACCAAGGTTTCACATGATTCTGAAAGGGGTAGCGAATTTGGAGAACATCTTTGACTTAAGACTTAAAACTCCACAGTTAAGCGTGCTTGAGCTAGAGGCGTCTTGGGATGGGTGACCATCTGGGAAGTCCCGGTTACCGGGTGCAAGCCCCGTAAGTGATGATTGATTCTATGCGATTCATTTCGTTGGTTTCAATCCCATTTCTTCACCCCTATGAGCATCACCCGATGCAATGAGTGCTAAGTGGACTATTCAAATCATGAGAATTATTGGTCAGTTGCGACTAATACTCATGGATATGGTTCATAGATTAATAAATTACACAACACAGTTAATCCCGAAAAGGATATCTAAGATTTAAATAGTCAACAAACAAAAAGACAGGGAGCTCTTGTCCCATGTACAAGACTATAAATCCAGGAACCTTAAAAACCCTAAGAATATAAATCTTTCCAAGACAATATCTAAAGAAGAAAGGAAATCCTATCTCAAACTTTTCAAAGAATATCAATATGTTTTTGCATGGTCCTACTGAGATCTGAATAATTATGACACTCGCATCATTCAACACACAATCTCATTAAAAACTGAAGTAAAACCCTTCCAACAAAATCTCTGGAAGTACCAACCATCTCTGGAACCCCTCGTGTGTCAAGAGTTAAAGAAATTACTAGATGCTAAAATTATCTTTCAGGTTAGACACTTTATCTGGGTAGCAAATTTGGTTCCTATTAGGAAAAAGTATGGGGAGATCCGCTTGTGTGTGGATTTCAAAAACCTCAACAGAGCATCAGAAAAGGACAACTAACCAGTCCCACTGATGGAGCAACTCTTGCAGACCGTGTCTAGTTCTGATATTTTCTCCCTGTTGGATGATTTTTTAGGTTACAACCAAGTTCTAGTTTCAGAGGAAGACCGATTGAAAACTACCTTCCGAACCAAGTGGGAAACCTTTTCTTATAAACGAATGCCATTTGGGTTAATCAATGCAGTGGAAACGTTCCAAAGGGACATGGACATATCTTTTCGAGTACTAATCAAAAAATGTGTAGTAGTTTATTTGGATGATGTGACTGTTTATTCAAATAATAGAGAAGATCAGATCCAACACCTAACCCATATTTTCGAAAGGTGTAGGAAATACGGTATATATTTAAACCCTAAGAAAACTATCTTTGGTGTCGAGGAAAGGAAACTGCTAGGTCATATTATATCTCAAGCAGGAATTCACATAGACCCATAATGAATTAAGGAAATAACTCAACTTCCCTTACCCCACAACAAAAAGGCCATGCAATCCTTCTTTGGGAAAATCAATTTTGTGAGGAAGTTCACCCTCGATTTCACTGAAACCATCAAACCATTACAAAAAATGATCCATAAAGGTATTGAATTTAAGTGGGATGATGAATGAAAAAGTTCTTTCAACAATATTAATACTGCAATATATCAAGATCCAGTGTTGTGAAATTCTGACTTTAGCAAGGATTGTTTCCTCCATACTTTTTTCTCTGACCAATCTTTAGATGAAATATTAATTCATAAGGTTGATGAAAACAATGAGGCTTCGATCTCATTTATGAGAACGAATATCCAAGGGGCCGAGCTAAATTACACTGCTATAGACAAACATGCTTATGCGGTGTACAAAGAAGTAAATTTTTTTAGATCTTACATCGTAAAAAATTACACAAAAGTCATTGTGTTGCACCCCACAGTTCGATCCGTATTCACTCAACAGGAGATGGGGGAAAGATGAGGAAAGTAGATGGAAGTTGTCCAAGAATTTGATCTAGATATAAAATCTGCCAAACTGGTTAAGGGACAATGACTGTGTAGACTGGCCGCTGAAGCCCAAGACCAAGTAAATGAGGATTCCAGGTGGGAGAATGAATTGGCGTTATGGTGTAGTGATGCTTTATATGTTCCCCTAGGGAAGGATCCTTAGTATGGAAAACTCACTTATCTCCTGCATCACGAGACTTTCCCAGAAAACCTAAACGCTAAGGAAAGGAGAGCTCTCAGACTAAAATCAACATAATATCGCCTCATAAATTCGTTGCCCTTCTACGTGAATTATGATCGGGTACTTTTGAGATGTCTCGAACGTGAGGACACAGACAAGGTTCAGAAGGAGCTCCATCATGGTCCTGTAGGCAGACACTTTGTAGTGAATACCACTTCTCACAATATACTAAGAGCCGACTATTATTGTCCTACTCTGTTTAGAGACGCTAACACATACGCTAGAAAATGTAAAACTTGTCAAATGAGCGTGGGGAGGGAAAAGAGAGAAGTTGTCCCACTCCAACTTGTGGCCATATCGAGACCATTCGAGAAATGGGGGTTATATGTCATAAGAGAGATTACGCCAAGTTCTTCAAAACAACATAGATACATACTGACCTCTATAGACTATTTCATGAAATGGGCATAGGCCATCCCTATGACGCATGTAAATGAAAAAGTGGTAATCCAATTCATAGAACAACAGTTGATCATAAGGTTCGATATGCCTTTTGTTCTTGCTTTTGATAATGCCACTTAATTTTATTACACCCTATTAATAGAGTTTTCTCTAGACAAAGGAATCATAATCAAATACTCTGCAAACTATTATCCATAGGGGAGTGGAGTGGAAGAGTCAACCAATAAAAAACTAGTGAGGATATTGAAGAAAAAAGTTGCAGAGAATCAGAGGAATTGGAATAGTTCAATTCATAATGCCTTATGGGACGATAGAGTAACACCCAAGGAAGCTATAGGGAAATCCCCATACTTTCTGGTATACGTACAAGAATCCATTCTCCCGAACAAGCCGTATCTTCCATCTTTTCATCTTGCTCAGGGTTCTAGAGGAAAACCCTCATCAGTTATTAAACAAAGAATTTATACCCTCTTCATGCTGGAAGAAGAAAGGGAGAAAGAAAACTCAAAGTTAATTGCTCATCAAAAGATAGTTAAAAGGTGGTTTGACAAGCATAAGGCTAGAGAGAATAATTTTGAAGTAGGACACTTAGTCCTGAAATGGGATAGAGAAAATGAACCAAAGGGAAAACATTCAAAGTTTCAGAATCTATGGCTCAGACCTTTCTAGGTAGCCAAGAAACTTGGGGCAGGGACGTATCGGTTGCAAAATATAAGAGGGGAACTTGATTCCCTCCAGGCGAATGGCCAAGCCCTAAAACAATATTTATGTTAAAAACAAATGTGTATGTTTTCGTGTTATTTTATTTTGTAGGTGTTAGGGAGGTTGATTGCAGATTCCTTTATTTCTATTTCTCTTTTGTCTAGTATTTTTGTGCAATAAAGTTGTTTTCCAAAATGAATTGGTCGACCTTACCCAATAAGGTGTAGAAAACCCAGTTCTTGACTCATGCTTGCATGAAACACAAGAAACAATGGTCAAATTGTTGTTTTCTTAAAGGAATTTTGTATTTAACCTTTGCAAATAAACAAACTTCGGAAGTGATGAAGTGTCCACTTGGTGGTCTAGTAAAACCTAAAGGGAAATATGGTAAGTTGGAAAGGACCACATGCACCTCAAGACAGAGATAGCAAAAATTTCCCTTAACCATCTCATCTTACAGATAACAGACGTCCTCCTCTCCCACTCGCTCATGGAATCTCTTCCAAAAATAAATCAATTATATCAAATGAGTGCAAAGTAGGATAGGGTATGAAGATAACTTTGTCGGGGCTATGGATTCTCGTTGGCAGCAGAGAAAGGTCTGTGACGTCGGGGTGACTCCATCGGGGATATGGATGCTCACTGGCAGCGGAGAAACACCGCAATAAATGAATGATGATAACTAAAGGGCCTGGTGCCAGTGAATGCTATACTCATTTCTTGTCAAAAGGGGGCGTGGGTCATGGTCAAAGGGAATTAAGGTGGAATAAAAGTTTGAAACCCCATAGGCAGGCTATTCACGAAATGGGGGAATTCCAAATGTAAGGATAGAAGAGGTTCTGATAAAACCAAACTAGTTAGATTCTGAACCAACTTCTACATAAGCTAAGCCCGGGGAAGGAATAGAGATTCCGCTTTTTCCCAGTAAATCGTCATTTGTTGAGTTCTCAACACACCCTAAAAGCCTTATGAAATTTTATCACTTTTTGGGTACCACTTGTTTTCTTTTACCGTCTAAATCTATTTCACTTTGGGGGGTGGTTTATTTGGTTTCGTTTTCATGACTCTTATTGATCAAATCGGATGTGCTTGAACTTGTTAAAAGAAACCTTGTGTCTAAAAGAAATTAACATTCCAATTAATAATAAAAAATTAAACATCACAATTGATGCACTTGTGTTCGACATCGACAAAAATAAAAGAAGGTAAAGAAGACACATAGTTGCACTAATCACCGAACTTCGAAGCCCCATCGACATCGGCAGAAGGTAGAGTTGTTTTGCATAAGTTATTCACAATGAAAATTCAAGAGATAGTCGATCCCTTTCGGTATCGACAAGATAGGAGAAGGATAGACATTGAAAAAAGTCATAAATAAATCATTGATAGTCGATGACAAATGTGTTTTATCAAGGTCGAATAAATATAGAAAGATTAAGACAATTGTTTTGTCTATGACAAGCATATCATCGATCGCCAATCCCCAATACCCTTTCAGCATCGAGAATTTTTTGTGAGAGTTGATCGGGGAGCACTTAGGTAGGTTTATTGCCAATTTATGATCCATGATACTTTTTAGTGCTGGAAATATAGGATCAGGTTTTAGAATGTATAGCTTAAATAGAGTCTCATTTCCGATTAATGTGAATAAATCAAGATGCTGGTCTCGAGTGCCACGTGTCTTTATCATGTAAGGGTGTCATATGACCTGGTTTCATCTCGAGTCATATTAAGGGTTTCCTGTGTCCTATTCACACCTCCAGGTCATCCTTACCATGTCATCTCTGTATAGAAAGATCGATCGACGTCGGAGATTTTGAAAGAATTTATCAACAGAAAATGCTCAAAGTAGAATCTCGACCCGCGAATCACCAACGCGACTAGCAAAACGATGGGATATTTGTGGCATAAGATATGATAGGATTTGGACATTTAAGAAACTAGTTAATGCTTGATATTTAATTTTTTTCTACCTCGTGTGCTGATTGAACAACAACAATTTGAAATCGTTGATAGGCCATGTTACAACCCGTGCCTGTACCGTCAACCCATGATCCAATTTAATTATAAATGTCTTTGAGGATCTGGCGAAATATTTGATGAAACTACACTCAGAACCCAAATTGAATCGGTGATGCAACAAGGTAAGTTCATCCCTGTTTAAATATCTAGAACATTTTTGAACAAATTCATTTTTCGCACAAGTTTGAATTCCAGAGCATCTGAAGAAGCAAAGAAACCGTATCAAAACTGTGTTGATACTTAGATTATCAAAACCATGTTAAACAAGCTGCATAGGTATGTGTCCAAGTTTTTCAATTCATTGGTCATGGTTTATATATACATATGATAACTTACATGGTGTCTAAATATGTTATAGTTGCAGGTAATATGCCGCTGAGAAAGCCAACCACCAGACGCTTACCGAGAGAAACCAAGCTAAAAGAAGATGAAATAGCTAAAGGTTCTTCTTCAGGGACCACGAGGTAGTTGGAGTACACTCCCAGGGTGAAGCCTGTCATTAAAACATCAACTAAGAAATCCTTTTTCCAACCTCTGGTCTTCAGTGATACATAAGAAAGAACTGGATCCAAAGTAATGATCCCACAGTGGGGGGACCTTTTCAACATAATCAAACAGGAAGAATACTCAGAGTGTATCCCACACAGTGACCCAGACATAAGGGTGATCGATGACCAAGTGTTCTCGAACATCCAACTGTCATATTTACACATGGTAGCCAGCAGAACCCTGGTTTTCCCTTGCATAGAGGTTATGAAATGGCTAATCGACCATACATACGGACATAAGTTCTTGATCAATGATGAGAATGGAGGTTGTGTCAGATTTTTCCTCCCGATAGAGGTCCATAAGTACTATAAACTCAGAGACCCAGAGGAGTGGCTAAACATCGACTTCGTGGTGAAGTTCTATGAATTCCATGACACCAGCCAGGTTGATGGCCTCATGGTGGAAGGAGGACAAGAAGTTTACCAACTGGAGAAATGGCTGGTATT
>SNQJ01S0019307.1:29396-52009 GCA_010110895.2 Picea sitchensis | reverse complement strand
CATTTATAGATGAATTCTCGAGGAATACTTGGATATATTTCCTCAGGAAGAAATCTGAAGTCTTTGACAGGTTTAAAGAGTTTAAGGCTCTTGTTGAGAATCAAACAGAGAAAATAATTAAGGTGTTGAGGACAGATAATGGCGGAGAGTTCTGCGTGAATGAATTTGAAGAATTATGTAAGAAGTGCAGTATAGAAAGGAAAAATACTACTCCATACACATCTCAACAAAATGGAGTTGCATAAAGGATGAATAGGACGGTGATGGAAAAAGCAAGGTGCATTATCAATGGTGTTGGGTTAGGGAAAGAATTCTAGGTAGAGGCAATGGGTATTGCATGTTACCTGGTCAACAGATCACCCTCAATAGCGTTGGATGAAAATACTCCACAAGAGGTATGGACTGGTAAGGAACCTTCTCTCACACATTTCAAGGTATTTGGCCGTGATGCATATGTTCATGTTCCAAAGGAAAACAGGAGTAAGCTAGATAAGAAGGATGAAAAGTGTATCTTTATTGGATATAAAGATGGTCTCAAAGGTTATAAGCTTTGGAACCCAGAAACTAAGAAGGTAGTGTATATCCGAGATGTGGTATTTAGAGAAATGAAGGATGTTGTTAAACAGGAAGTCTTACCAAGTAAGGAAGAACTAGATAAAATAGAGTTTGATTTAAAGGATGATGAATCCGACTCTACAAGAGAACAAGAATCAGAAGAAGAAGATCCTCATACTATAGTATTGAGGAGATCGGTTCGAGAAATAAGGCTACCAGAAAGTTATACTCCATCTGATTTCCGTTAAAATTTTGACTTGTCTATTACTGATGATGATCCTAGAATTGTCAGGGAGGCAGTGGATTCAAAGGATGGAAATCTCTGGAAAAGGGCCATGGACAAAGAAATGGCATCTTTGGATAAGAATGAGGCTTGGGATCTAGTGGAGTTTCCTACTGGAAGAAATCCCATAGGCAACAAATGGGTATTTAAAAAGAAGCTGAATGCAGAAGGAAAAGTGGAGAAATACAAATCTCGATTAGTAGCAAAGGGTTATTTCCAGGTTGAGGGAATTGATTTTGGTGAGATTTTTTCTCTTGTTTCCAAGTTAACCTCTATAAGATTTATGTTATCTGTTGCTTCTGCATTTGATTTTGAAGTAGAACAGATGGATGTGAAGACAACATTCCTACATGGGGATCTAGAAGAAGAAATCTATATGAAGCAACCAAAAGGTTATGATGTGAAGGGAAAGAAGGAGCTGGTATGCAAGTTGAAAAAGTCCATGTATAGTTTAAAACAATCACTAAGGATGTGGTATAAAAATTTGATACTTATATGATGGGACTTGGCTTCACAAGAAGCAAAGAGGATCACTATGTGTATATTAAATTAATTAGTGATCATTTGATTTATTTGGTCTTGTATGTGGATGACATGTTGCTGATAGGACACAACAAGGAGATTATCCAGGATGTGAAAACTTAGTTGTCCTATAAATTTGACATGAAGGATCTCAGTGCTTCTAATTTCATTTTGGGCATGGAAATTAAAAGATATTGTAAACGGAGGAAACTTTGGTTAAATCAGAGAAAATATGTCGAGAAAATATTGCAGAGATTTAATATGTAGGAATGTAAACCAGTCAAGGTTCCTATTCTTGTTGGTGTAAAGTTATCTGTGGATTAGTGTCCCACGACACATGAAGAGGAGGAGGACATGTCTCGTGTTCCATATGCGAGTGAAGTTGGCATTTTTAGGTATGAAATGGTATGTACTAGACCAGACACTGCACATGTAGTGGGAGTTTTGAGCAGGTATATGTCAAAACTAGGGAAGGAGCATTGGACAATAGTAAAAAGGGTTTTCAAGTATTTGCGTGGCACTGCTAGCTATGGATTGTGCTACGAAGGAAGATTGGGATTGGACAGAGTGGTGGATATACATGTCTTTGTTGATGTATACTAGGATAGAGATATGGATCGTAGGAGAAATACAAGTGGGTATGTGTTTAACCTGTTTGGAGGAGAAATAAGTTGGATGAGCAAAAGACAGGCTGTAGTGCCACTTTAAACTACAAAAGTTGAATACATGGAAACCACTCATGCAAGAAAGGAATTAGTATGGTTACAAATATTGTGTTCAGGTATTGGGTTGGTACTGTTAGCACTAAGAGTCACCCTCAAACTGCAAGAGGGTAAGCCCGATACCCATCAAAATGTTTGATGGATGTTGGTTTTGTGAGTGGAGGTCAAATGGACAAAAATCAGTACAAGAATGATTAAAAAAAAAAAATTGGACAAGCAATGCACAAGGAAGTGAGGGCCTCATTAAATTCAGTCAGTGATTTGATTTTAAGTGTGAGAAAAGGGAAGAATTAGTGAGAGAGGTGAACAAGACTGTTATGGGCATCCAGATTTCAATCATCTTGGTGAAGAAAAACTTACGCTCAAGAGAAATTTTGA
Source organism: Picea sitchensis (assembly GCA_010110895.2). Taxonomy (NCBI): domain Eukaryota; kingdom Viridiplantae; phylum Streptophyta; class Pinopsida; order Pinales; family Pinaceae; genus Picea; species Picea sitchensis. The sequence goes on along the minus strand of SNQJ01S0019307.1, from coordinate 49,549 downwards.
ACTCAAGTTTCAGATAATGAAATATTTCACAGCAACATAATAATCAAACCTACATTATCATGCAACTACAACAACTCAACTAGATCCTCCATGATCGAGCCTTTCACCGTAAGAGGGAATAAGACAACAAAGAAGATGACTAAAATTGGTGACAATGATACTGTAATCAAACCTACATTACAATAGAACTACAACCCTTGACTGTATCCTCCATGCCCGAGTGTTTTAGCACATTTTTTACAAAGTGATGAGAGAAGGTAACTTCTATTAATGCGAAAGTATCAAGTTTGATACATAACCAGAGAACAAATCTGGCATCAAAACATTACACAGTAGGGAGCTCTACTCAACCAGTTTATGACCTTAACAAAATATTGAATTGATCTATTTATACTCAGATCAGTCCACAACTACCATGAATGTGATTTGGCCATTCCATTCAAAGCCTTTCGTCTGCACCTTCTTCTGTCAGAATGAGCATGTATATTCCTGTCAGACACAAACTCAGCTCAGCATGGGTCTGTAGGAAAAATTGTCCATGGGGGGTACCTTGGGCTGACAATTCCATCTCCACGGACATACCCTCCATGATTTCTAATTACTGGGTGATTTGAGGTTTCAACCACCACTCCTTTTTCATTAACTGTTTTTTCTTGGGATCACGATGAGGTCTAATTACTAGGGGCAGACACATGCTACTCTTGGGTTGGACGTCTTATAAGCACATGATTGTGGGTTCGTCAAAGGCAGTTTGTATTCACACTACTTTTGAGCCCGCAATTCAACACCTTCTACCACGTCACTCTTTTACTATACCATGGTTTCGATTGTGGGAACACTCAATAATTTTAACGCACGAGAAATTTGCACCCCCGCAATGAAACATGGTCTTTGATCTAGTCACGATCTATGATATGGGCTCTCCTGTTGAATTTAGCACCACCATTGAAGTGTATCTGTCCGCCAACCTTAGGATCCTTCTAACCACGCTTCGATATGGCACTAATTTTGGTGATAAACAAGAACACTTCCCATAGGATGATCTAATGTGGAAGCGTAATGTCACTATGCTAACATGTCACAGATGAAGGGGTGACATGTGTCACTAGAAAATAGGCTGAAGACACATCCAAAAATGATTGAAATGAGTGCCATATGTTAGCGCTAGATAGATGCCACGTTTCACAACTGATAAGGGTGCCACATGTTTGCGCTGACGACTGCCACATACTTTGGACTTTGGAGCTCGAGAGGGTTCTGCATGTAGAGCTGGAATAAATATGGGCTCAGATTGACGCGGCGACCTGGAATGAATGTGGAAGCTTCTAAGTGAACGATGAGCGTCGATATGAGGAGGACATGCGATGCTTTATTCTTAACTCCAGGAGAAAATGCTTTGAATGAAACCAGGAGTTGAGATGTTGAAACTCCCGAAGCTTGGATTTTCAAAGAAAACTACCACTGCTAGATTTGGATGGACACGTGACATCGATCCACAGACTTCAGGACAAATTTCTCTGGATGAAAGTGAGAAGGGAAGAGATAAAACTCTCAAAGTCCACATTCCCATAGTATATATTGACCGCCTGATGGAGAAGGACATGTGGTGCTTGATCTGCAGCTTCAGGGCTTCTTCCTAGCCACTAATCCTCGCCCAAATTTGACATGCCAAATACACATGATCCATTGAACCGATCATGATATATGATCTGGGAAAGCCCCACTTTTGCTTCCATGCACCGTTCTTGGATAGACCCTGCTTCCTACTGTGGATATCGAAGGCTCACAATTATTTCAGGAGTTCAGGCTTCGTCTCTTTGGGACTTTTCAATGCAAAACCCTTACGATCCTCCGAAGTAAATCTTCCGAAGTGAGGGATCTACCCCCATGTGTTGTCAACCTCCAATGGCTTAGATTTACTTCAGGGCTTTGACTCCTCAAACTAGTCATTAATCCTTTCACTAAATTTGAAATATTGAATTCCCAAGAGTCGTTGATCTAAAATGCTCCTGGGATCTCCACCGTTGAAAAATTAATCCGACCACTGCTCGTATTTTCATCCAAAAATGAGCTGCCTTTGAATGTTGCGCTTGGATGCTTATGTGAAAAACACAAACTTGGTCATCCTGCAACCCTTTGACAACTTTTATGTGATAACATTTGGCTCCACAGGGGATGACATGATCCCTACGAGTTACCAAGAATGCACATTTCCAATGCCTTAGGTGTTGGGTTGTGGATTCGAACTCAAATACATATTGTTGAGGACAACAGGATGACATGTACATGAATCTTCTTACAAAAATAAAACAAACACATGTGCCAGGAGGATCTTATTTATGTACAATCCTAGACTAACTGATTTTTTACAATGTGCTAGGTGAAAGCAAACTTCCACCATAGCCACCCAGACTGTTTGGTAATATAATTCTTCTTTTCACTGCAGATGATCCACAAAAGGTAAGGGAGGTATGACAATAGAATGAAAACATGCTTTGGAACACTAACAATACCCCCAAACGATGATAAGATGAATAATTTTGCAGTATCTAATTATTTTGGAAAACTCAACTCCATATATAACTTCACAGGGTCATCAAAGTTATAATAAGGCACGCTCAATTGGTAAGAAATTATCTCCTTTATTTCATCATTGCTCACCTATTGTTTGGTGTTCTCATATTGTACAGGTAGATAAAGGATTGATGCAAGTTGGCTAATCCCAGGTGATATTTGCTCATTTACAAGTGTTGGACATGAGATAAGTTGCACATTTAGCTCTTCCTTTTCTCCTTCATGGCCCTCCCCAGGATCAGATTCATTATCATCATATACATGAACCATACTACGAGGTTCCAAAGAAGCCATGAAGAATATCTACTCTTCGTCATCTTCATTGGGATATTCTTCAAACATTGGTTGTTTTTGGTCATCATTTGAAACAAATTCTTCATCATAAGCAGGGCTTCCCAAAACATCTACTTCAAGGACAGGAATGTCCTCTGCATTTTCTCCATAAGACCAACAAACAACATCTTCCTTCAAATCTGAAAAGCTAGGAAAAAACAGAGAGAAATCTTCCCCATTTCTTTTAACTAGCTTATCATCTATCCCAGCTTCGTAGTAAGGAGAAAGATCTACTATAGAATACACTTTCTCTTTTTCATCGGAATATTCATAAGAGAGATGTTGATATTCATGAACATTTAAAACAACAGATACATCTGATATGATGGCATATGTTTCTGTGTTATTGCTAGTGTAATGAATATCATTCAACACCTCATGATCTTCATGGTAAATGTTTTCTTCTAAAATAAATTCATCATCACAAATTGGGATTTCATGACTAGAAGAATCTTTATGGAGCAAAGAAAACTCATGACAACATCCCTCAAAAAGAAACTGGAAAATATTCTTTACAAAAGGAATTGAAAGGTGCATGAAAGCTTGTCAAAGAGCTGATACTTGCAACTGGGACAGATATACACCAATCGTGAGAAATCCCCTCTAATGAATACTTGAAAAGCTTAATCTAAACATCCTCATGCATGATATGAAGCTGATGAATAAAATCATGAAAATCTATAAAGTGTTTAGTTGGTTCCTCCCACTCTTCTCCTCGAAATCTGAGAAGGCTACTTTCCCAATCATCTCTACTAGGCTCTGGATTAGGGAAACCAACTATTTTTGAAAAATCCCAGAAAGCATACCTCTGAGCTAAAATCTTGTGCATTTCAAACCAGTGGAGTAACCAATATATTTTCAAACAATGGAGTCACCATGGTGAAAGATAAGGAGTCAGAATAATATGTCCAACTTCAGTTCACCATCTAAAACTGGATCTATTCGTTGTCATTCTCCCAAGGAATATATCTTCATTTCCTTCCCCGACAATGGCACCATTAATGTTAGCACTGAGAGTCACTCTCATACTGCAAGAGGGTAAGACCGGTACCCATCAAAATGTTTGGTGGATGTTGGTTTTGTGAGTGGAGGTCAAATGGACAAAAATCAGTACAAGAATGATTTTAACACAAAAACTGGATAAGCAATGCACAGGGAAGTGAGGGCCTCATTAAATTTAGTCAGTGATTTGAGTTTAAGTGTGAGAAAAAGGAAGACTTAGTGAGAGAGGTGAACAAGACTTCTATGGGCATCCGACTTTCAAGAAACTTGGTGAAGAAACAATTAGGCTCAAGAGCACTCTTGAACTCAAGTTTTAGACACCGAAATATGTCACAACATCATAATAATCAAACCTACATTATCATGCAACTACAACAACTTGACTGGATCCTCCATGCCTGAGCCTTTCATCGTAAGAGGGAATAAGACAACAAAGAAGCTGACTAAAACTGGTCAACACAATACTATAATCAAACATACATTGCAATAGAATTACAACCCTCGGCTAGATCCTCCATGCTTGAGTGTTTTAGCACAATTTTTACAAAGAGATGAGAGAAGTTGACTTCTGTTAATGAGAAAGTATCAAGTTTGATACATAACCAGAGAAAAACTCTGGCATCAAAACATTACATAGTAGGGAGCTCTACTCAACCAGTTGACGACCTTAAAAAAATATTGAACTAATATATTTATACTCAGATCAATCCACAACTACTAGGAGTGTGATCTGGCCATTCCATTCAAAGCCTTTCATCTGAGCCTACTTCTGTCAAACTGAGCATGTATCCTCCTGTCAGATGAAAAATTAGCTCAACATGGATATACAGGAAAAAATGTCCATGGGGGTTACCTCGGGCTGACAGTTCTATCTCCATGAACAGACCTTCCATGATTTCTAATTACTGGGTGATTCGAGGTTTCAACCACCACTCCTGTTTCATTAACTATTTTTTCTCGGGATCGTGACAAGGCTTAATAAATAGGGGGAATCCACACACTGCTCTTGGATTGGATGTATTATAAGCACGTGATTGTGGGGCTATCAAAGGCGGTTTAGATTCACACCACTTTTTGAGCCTGCAATTTGCCACCTTTTGCCACATCGCTCTTTTACTATGACACAGTTTCGATTGCGAGACCTCTCAATAATTTTAATGCTTGAGCAAGTTGCGTCCCTGCAATGAAACATGGTTGTTGATCTGGTCCTAATCTGTGATTTGGGATCTCTAGCTGGATTTAGAGCCACCACTGAATTTTATCTACCCGCCAACCTTAGGATCCTTCTAACCACACTTCGCGATGGCGCTAATTTTGGCCCTGAACAAGAACACTTCCTGGAGGATGATCTGACATGGAGGCCTAATGTCACTATGATGATGTGTCACGAATGGAGGGGTGACATGTGTCAGTAAAAAATAGGCTGAAGACATGTCCAAAAATTCTTGAAATGAGTGCCATGTGTCAGTGCTAGATGAATGCCATGTGTCACGATATATAAGGGTGCAACATATCTACGTTGGTGGCTGCCACGTACTTTGTAATTTGAAGCTTGAGAGAGGTTTGCATGTAGAGTTGGCATAACTATGGGTCTAGAGTGACGCGACAACCTGAAATGAATGTTGATTCTCCACAGTGAATGATGATCGTCGATCTGAGGAGGACATGTAGCGCTTGATTCTTCACTTCAGGAGAAAATGCTCTGGATGAAACCAGGATTTGAGATGTTGAAACTCCTAAAGCTTGGATTTCCGAAGAAAACTACCACTGTTATATTTGGATGGACACATGGAAGTGATCCACAAACTTCAGGAGAAAATGCTCCAGATGAAAGCGAGAAGGTAGGAGCTAAAACTCTCAGAGTCTAGATTTCCGAAGTAGATATTAACCGTTTGATGGAGAAGGACGCATGGCGCTTGATATGCAACTCTGAGGCTTCTGCCTAGCCACTAATCCTCTCTCAAATATAACATTCCAAATACAGGAGATCTGTTGATCTGATCATGATATACGATCTGGGAAAGCCCCACTTTTGCTGCTACACACCGCTCTTGGATGGACCTTGGTTCTTTCTGTGGAGATCGACGACCGACAATTATTTCAAGAGTTTGGGATTCGTCTCTTTGGGACTTTTCAACACACAACCCTAACAATATTCTGAAGTAAATATTCTGAAGTGAGGGATCTTCCCCCACGTGTTCTCATCCTCCAATATCTTAGATTTACTTCGGTACTTCGGCTCCTCAGACTACTCATTAAATCTTGCGCTACCTTGAAATCCTAAATTCCCTAGAGCCACTGATATGAAATGCTTTTGGAATATCCGTCCCTGAAAAATTAACCCGACCACTGCTCATATTTTCAGCCCGAAATGAGCTTCTTTTGAATGCTGCGCTTGGACGCTTCTGTGCATACCATAGACTGGGTCGTCCTGTGACCCTTTGACAACTTTATGTGATAATAGGTACAACAATTTGTAAGGATAAAGTGTGACAGTCAGAGTGCAATTTTTATAGTGAAGAACCTGACTTATCATTCAAAGACAAAACATATTGATATTCAATATCATTTTGTGAGAGACATGATTGAAGAAAATAAAGTATCGCTGATGAAGGTGGACACTTTGAAGAGTGTTGCAGACTCATTAACAAAATATGTGAGCACTGATAAGTTCTCTTGGTGTAGAGGATCCATGGGAATTTCTTCCCTGGATTTTTGACTATGTAACCTTGTAACCCCCTGTATGCAAATAAAACAACAAGTTGGAGAATGTTGGGTATGTGTTATATTCTTTTCCTCGAGAAGCATGTCACATATTTAGGTGTTTTTTCGGCACATGGTTTCTTTTCCGATGGTTTTCTATTTCCAGTTAAGGAATTAGGGTTGTTGACTAATCCAGATCATTGGTTAGGGTTTTGGATGTCGTTGGCTCCTATATGTATATTGTATTGTAAATAATGTAACACAATGAAAATATATAATATATTGGTTTTCCCAGATTGGGTTTCCAGGGGAAAAATCTCTTTGTAATGTTTGGATTTTCGATTGTATCTTTTCTGTTCTTTTACTGAAAATATGTTTGCAGTAAATATTCTACAAGGTTAAAATCTACAGGTATGGGGAAGTTAAGTTGAGGGAGCCATACATCTATTTTATGGCTCTCATCTGCCGACTGTATGGAGAGAAGTACTGCTCCAAGTTTTCGAAAGCATGGATTCCCTTTGCATACACAGTTTCCATTTCCGGAAGCAACTTCAACTAGGGAGCGATAATTTCTAAAAAATTGAGAATCTATGTATAGCAGGCTCAGACTCCGAAAGAGGGGGAGGCACCCGCTTTCCACATGGCCTCATAATTGCTCAATGTTATCTACAGAAAAAATGTCTTCAACGAAAAGAATCTAAGATGGAATGTTGTGGAGCTCCCTGTTCACGTTTATTTCAACATACTCTGGGAGAAGGAACAAAAAATCCCGCACACTCATTTGTGGTGAATTCATCGCTCGTATTCATTTTATTATATTCAAAAGGGAATTCCCAAGATTATCCGCAACAACGAATAAAATGGTATCAAAAGTGGGCCACTGGTATTTGTATGAACACTCAACCTATATCACGGTGTTTGGGGCCACCAGAGCACCTTGTATCCTACCCTCTCACATCCCACACTGTCTCGTTGTGGGAGAAATATGCTATCAAACTGTCCTACACGGCTATAATGCCACATTAGTCAAGGACAAGAAACGATCTTTCATACCCTACGGTTTCCATGTGGGGTTTTATGTGGTAAAGGATATTGCTCAAGCCAAACAAGAAGGGTTGAGCCAACTTGAATTCAAGTTCCTGTCAGGCCGATTCTGCAAGAATGATCCTAAAGTCCTGGTCCTCCAACATACTTCACATGTATCATCCTATTGGCCATATGCTCCTGATAATTTTGAGGATGAAATTTTCACAGAGTGTGCCCAGGAATGGGATGAGGTAGTACAGAGAATGGCCAACCAAAATATGACTAGGTTCAAGGCCATGAGAATGGATGAAAAAGTGGAGACAATAGATTAGTCGGCTCAAGAGGCCCTCAGAGCCAGGGAATAAATCAGAGCGACAGAGACCAGAGAGGCACAAAGAAGGGGATTAATCTTTCTAGAAGGGGCACATAGAATCATTGATCAATTGAAAAATTACCTTGATCTGATAGAAATGATGAGGATTCCCACCGATGACCCAATCGAAAGATGGGGAGAGCCAAGTGGCCTAGAGCCAATACAACTTGAAGAAATCACCGGGTCAGAAAACCGTGAAGTTACACCACCAAAGATCAGATCACTAGGCAAAATTTCAACCCATCCTGAGATAGCCAGGACATCAGGAGGAACAAGTGTACCAAATTCCTTATTTGACTTGATAACCATCTATGATAATGAGGAGAGTTCGGAGGTTTCCCTGGTTACTCCAGTACAAATTATAGAGGATAAAGACCCTAAGAGAGAATCTACCCCAGGTCCTAATGCTCCATTTCAGAGCCTTATGCAGAGAGAGAATGAGTTCGAAAGTGCCTTAGACACTATGCTACTCGATGTATTGGGAACCCAAATGGACAGATCGAGGGATGAGCTAGGATCGGGCAGACATAAAGGAGAAATTCCACAACAGGAAATTAGAATTTCAACAATCAATTTCCAAGTAAGTACTGAACCTTCCCCTCATTCCTCAGTTTTGGTGTATACATTACCAGCCGATGAGAAATAAATGAAAGTTGAGCCACCGAGACATATGGAAGAGGTTTCAGGAACCAAGCCCAGAACATATATACACAGTCGGGAGCCTAGGGAACACTCTAACTTGGGGGGAAGAACAAATCCATGAACCTGTTGGTGAGGTCACCATTATACATGAAATGACCTATGATCGAAATATAAAATCCATCATGAAGAGAACCACTAAGAAGAGGAGGCTTACGTTGGATAGTACGATTCTCATCACCACAGAGGAAAAATTGATCAACACAGAGCACACAAGGACATCCAAACTTATCAGCATGGAGACGGCTATCACAGATGCCACCTTGGATAGAGAAAGAAGAGATTAAAAGGAGCTCTCCACTGTGCTAAAGGAATTGGAGCACCTGCTCCATTTGGAAAAATACTATCAGGACTCCACACAAGCCACAATTTTTTTGAGAAGTAATTTCCAAGATGCCTATGACAAATTCATGAATGAACATCACCTTTTCACTATAGGGATAACTGACATCCAATAAGACATCCTTATGGCATTAGCGACCTGCAAGAATGTGGAAAGATGGTATGAGAAGCCTCACCAAGCAGTGGAAATAATCGATTACATCATCATTGTTCAAAAGGGCCAAGATGCTGAAGAGAATGACATTTGGGTTTTGAGGGACAACAACATAGATCAGATCAGGAAAGAAATCGAATACTGGGTGAAAATGTCCCAGGAACCTCAACGGGAGATTTAGGAAAAATGGGTCGATTGCGAAAGGAGTTGGGTAAATATTAATTGGGAGATGAAAGACATCAGACTCCCAGAATTCGGCTCAGTCGAGGACTTTTTCGATTTGCATGACATAGTTAAGCAACATGCAGAACAAAACTCGACATGGAATGAAAATATAGCCAAGGTGGTGAGCATCGTGCCAGGTCAAGTACAACAGTTCGTGGAGCACCCAATCAAGGCTCGAGCAGTATTGCAGCAGTTAAAAGTTAAAATAGTCAAGTATCAGGCACAGGCAGTAGAATTTAAAGAAATCCTTTTGGCCCCGATGGAACAAAAAATATTCTCATCTTCCAACACATGCGAGGAACGCTTCATCAAATGGTCAGAGTATGAGAAGATTCATCCACTTCAGTGAAACTATTTGATGATTCATAGAAGACAAAGAGATGGAAGCACCATGTGGCGATGTTTTTTTTTACTTAGCTTGCACTTTTGATAACTATTTTAAGTTAATTATTCATTATAAATAAGAGGATTGACCTTTTAGTAGAGTTCAATGGTTTTTAAAAAGACCCTCATTTTTGGAATTGTAAAGAACTATTTCCGAACGACCTTAATTGAGAAGTCTTTTTTAGGATTGGTGACAAAATTTTGTTTTTCATCAAAGGCATGTGCGATTGGATTTGAGGAGGAATTATTTCCGACTTTATTTCATGAATGGATGTTGTAATGAGTAATATTTTATGAATCTATTGATATGTTATCTATTTTAATATTTTCGTAGTTCTTGTCTCTAATGATGAAAGAAAATCATTGTGTTAAAGTGTGATTAATGCTAGAGCTAATGAAACTATTTTTCTTGCCATCATTTTCTTGCATGTATGTTTTCTTTTGATAATTGTATCTTAATCAATACTTGAAATGCCAACAAGTTAATGTATTAGTACTAGGCTTTTCATGTGTGTGAATATATTTTTCTTCATTCTTGAGCACTAGGGTTATCCCAAGATCAACCTTCTTCCGTAGTTAAGAAGGCCCCCCTTTTTTTTATCAGTTGGTTTATACCAACACCCATGTTCTAATCAGACCCATCTAATAAGATAAAATACAAAAGATAACATTTAAACTGAAGGAGGAACTTTCACAAGAATATATCTTGTCAATCACTACGTAAATCCCATCGATAAATTAGACGGATCGAAATATCTGGAGAACCATTCCACCATTAAATGTTGCAGAGTCTAATTGGGCCTCTGTCAAAGGGATTTAGGTCCCCTCAAAAGGTGTCAAAGACTCTAAACGACACCTGGTTCTCAATTACCATGATAGTTTGCATAAATACATCCAGATATAAATGGAGTTTTTGGACATCTCATCACTGGGCATGGCTTATCGATACACTATCAAAATCAWGCTGAAATTTAAACAAAAGAATCAGGAATTTGGATTTAGGAATTCCGCATAGTATAAGCATGGAAAAGGAAACCCCAACCTGTAGAACAAAGAGAAGAGCAAGGATAGACCATTGCAGTACAACTGGTCCAAGCCTCCAACAAAGAAGGGTAATGGGATGACAAAGAAAGACACTGGAAAGTGGTACAAATTCCATAAAATTCCCTAGAATAACACTGATGAATATCGCTCGAAGCAGTCATTAGTGGCCAATTTGAAAGCTTCAGAGTCATATTTGGGTTCTGACTCATAATCATAACCAGATAATGGGAAGCATATCATTGATGTGGAACCCAATGCCACCGTTGCTACCACCAAGGTCCAACCAAGTGAACCTGAAGAAATGGAGGAAGGTGAGTGCCTTTTCCACTCATAGATGTGGGTAAATAGTGATCCGATCCACTTAATTCTCAATAGAAAAATTCAAAATAACCTCATCTCAGCAGAGGTCGCCAAGCGGTTGGACCTACTGGAAACACCACATACACAACCTTACATCATTGAGTGGCTCTGCTAAGGGATATATATTCATGTCAACCAACAATGTTTCCTACCCTATAGCATCAAGCCATTCAAGGATGAGGTATTGTGTGATATTCCCCCCCTTGAATTTTGTTATGTTATGTTAGGCCAACCTTAATTATGGAAACACCATACTATATATGAGTCTAAAACTCGCAATGTTATTATTACTTTGGGTAGAAAATTGTATAGGATATGAGAGGTAGCTCCACCTACCACCATTTCCTTGATCTATGCTAAGAAATGTAGGAAGGTCATCTCCCAGAATGAGAAATTTATCTTCTTTATGATTTTCTCTCAAAGTGAACAAAAGGTCATGACCACATCCATGGCCTCTGCACAGGACCTCTCCACACAACATAAGAAGGTGGACACGGTCATGGGGGAATACAAAGACAATTATCCTCACCTTTTGGGGTACCTATGCACTGTTAGTTCAAACATTCAATCGATCTGACACCCGACACACCTATACATAATGGTCTAGACTATCACCACTCTTTTATGGAAAATGAGGAATCAAGAGCTAGATCCAAGAGTTACTTGAAAAGGGAACATATTAAAAATCTCCTCACCTTGTAGAATCCCAATTGTACTTGTGCATAAGGAAGACGAGACCTGGAGACTCTTCATTGATTATAGGGCCCTAAACCAAATCACAATTAGGAACAGGTACCCAATTCCCCGAATTGACGACCTTATTGACCAACTCAAGGGAGCCAAGAACTTTAGTAATATTGTGTTGGACATACTGTCATTGATGTATTGTCATTGATTTCAAAAAACGATGATGCACATGAAGCTCAGAGGGGAAATTGCATTGCAGAAACATGATCGGGATCAAAATCTCCATAGGAAAAAACATGATAGTTGGATACACAAGCGCCAGATCAAGGGAAGGGATTGATTGCGGAGAACGAAGGGAGAATTAAACTACACGTTATTTCCCATCGCACAATTTCGATGATTGTCGTTGATCCACCAATAATCGCATAAATTCAAATTTCAGATCTTAGGCGATGGGATAAACCATACGCAAGTTACGGTTCCACAATACACACCAACTGTCGATGGTCACCCGCCAATATATCTACAGCTGGCATCAATTTCACTACCAAGGCCGAAGTCCTAGAGTCACGAACTCTCGCCAACCATCGAATCTGGAAAACCTCTCGACTGTTGATCTATTCAGAGCACACCTAGGTAGTAGTGGTCAACTTCAAGACTGACCACTTCGACAGAAAAGGGTTGAGAACAAGTAAGATTACTCAAAGGTAGAAGTCCCAAAGTGGACATGAATATTCCGATCCAATGAACACTTTGGATAATATACCGACTGTTGGATCGAGTAAAGTGCAAGGACAGTGTAAGCCACAAATATTCCAAAGAGGACATGAGTCGTCTGATCTCATAAATATTTCAGGAGTCATATTGACCGTTCGATCTATATAAAATGGAAGCATAGGATAAGAGAAAATGAAGGTCGGAGCCTCAAAGTCCCGAAGTAAATGAGAACCATCGGATCTGAACAATACATGATGGTCGTTGGATCAAAATAGTGGTCCTTCAGTGCTGACCACTTCAGAGAAAAAGGACTCATAACATATGAGTTCACCCGAAGGCCAAAGTTTCGAAGTCTCTCTCAGTCATCGATCTGAGATACATTTCAGGAGTTAGGACAACCGTTAGATCCAGGAGAAGAACATGTGCCACATCAGGTGATGTATGTTAGCAAACCACATCAGCAAGGACACAAGGCACAGTGAGATAATGAAAAGTATCAAGATGAAATTGACATTTCAGGTATGCTTAATTCATGAATCTAAGTGACATGTGGCAACCACTCAGTTAGTTACATGTCAACAAGTGACATCACCAATTTACGTCACTCCGACAATTTTTACTTCGGGAGTTTCACCACCAGCAAATACCCGAAGTCCCAAAGTTTTGAAATGAGCGAGAACCATTCATCATGCAAATAACATCCAACTGTTCGATCTACTTCGGCGAAATGAACTCCAGAATATTACAGGACAATGAGGAGAAAACACCCAAAGTGTCGAAGACCGAAGTTAATGTGTACCGTTGATCTAATTCGGGAGTGTTCTCGACCGTTGATCAAGTACAGTGGAAGGATAGCGTAAGTGGAAGTGTTAATCGACAACAAGTGGTCAGGAGTGTTGTATGACTTATTCGATAGGTAACCACTCTAGAGGAATTGCTACTTTAGAATTCGAGAGCCATGAATAGTCGAAGTCCCAAAGTAAATGAGACTCGTCCATCTCATCGTGACATTAAAACGTGATCGTTGATTTTGATAAGTGATCAAGCACTCGTTTGGGTTAGCGCCTGGTCACCACCTACGGTCGTATGGAATAAAGAAACAAAGGGTGAAAGAAGAGGCAGTTCTTAAATTAATAAGCTCGTGGCCTTGCACCTATGGTCATATGTAAATGGTTTGAAGGAAGCGCCTCTACAGAATTTGATTTCTACAATATTTGCAGAGATATGAAATTAAGTTAAATGAAATTGATTCATACTTGTGATTGATTAATGAAAAGCATTTTCGTTAAATTGAAAAAGCTTCTCAATAATATTTGAATAAAACAAAACAAACGAGATTATTTTTAATGAAGAGGTACGATGGTCGAAACAAAGGGACACAATGTTTCATATCTCACACTAGTTGGAAGATTATATAAACAAGAAAGAGCAGTGAGAAGAAAGTGTCTCTACAGTCCAGATCATAAGATCAAAAGCAGAAGCAGATTCCAAGAAGGAAAGTTGAAGATACTTATGCAGTGAGGGCGGAAGGGATGAGCTTGGAAGGATTCATATCCTAACTAAGAAAATTGTAAAAATATAAGGGATTTGAAGCTTCCTAGGGTTGGTGCCCTAAATATAAGGGAGTTGGTACTTCCTAGGGTTGGTTCCCTAAATATAAGGGAGTTGGTGCTTCCTAGGGTTGGTTCCCTAAATATGAGGGAGTTGGTGCTTCCTAGGGTTGGTTCCCTAAAGAAGGGGATCGGTGTCTCCTAGAGTTGGTTCTCTAAAGTGGATTGGTGTCCTTCACTATTCTTTATAAAACCTTGTAATTTATGTTAAATATATTTATATAATTGATTTTACATACAATTAATTGTTGATTCATTGTGATAATCAATAAAATATAAAAATTAACTATTAATTGGAAAAAGAGGGAATACTCATTCAACCCCCCCCTGTCAGCATTCCAACAATTGGTATTAGAGCGGGTGCCTTCATCATAGTCTAAAAACTAAAAGGTAGATCTTGAATATGGATCAACAAGAGGGAATGTCTAACAACAAAGCAACATTTTTCAATGGAGGGGGATATGCTCTATGGAAGGTAAGAATGAAAAACTGCATGATGGCTCTTGGTTTTGATATCTGGAAATTTTTTGAAGATGGTTACACTGCACCAACTGCTCCACCCAAAGATGTTGCAGGCAAGAAAATATGTAATGACAACTCAAGAGCAGTTAATGGAATTCTAGGAGGGTTGATTAATTCTGTATGTGTAAGGGTTATGCATTGTAAATCAGCTAAATAAATCTGGTACAAGTTGGAGGTTGTATATGAAGGATATGACAAAGTTAAGGAAGCCAAACTACAAACGTATAGAACTCAATTTCAAAATTTGAAAATGAAAGAAGAAGAAAATATTGTTGAATACTTTCATAGGGTATATGAAGTGGTTAACTCAATCAGAGCAGCAGGAGAAGAAATTACAGATAAACCTATTGTGTAAAGAATACTAAGATCATTACCTATGACATATGATGCAAATATTTCTATAATTGAAGATAGAATGGATCTAAGCACACTCGCAGTTGATCAACTTCATGGAATTTTTACACTATATGAAATGAGAATAGGGAATGATAAATCAAAAAAATATGAAACATCCTTTAAAGCATCTAAGACAAAGATGAGGCAGGAGAAGCATCTTTAGTGTAATTGAAGAACTAGGAGTTCGTGATAAACATTCAGAATATGAAGAGGAAGGGAACTTCGAAGAAGAAATCTTTAGTGTAATTGAAGAACTAGGAAAAACTAAAAAATAAAACAAGGTACTAGGATGAGAGCTTCTAGAGATTAAAGAAGCTACTAAATCAAGAGATGGAAGTTTCCAAAACCCTCAAGGAGTCAGAACAAACCAATAGTGATTTGAAGTCCTAGCTCCTGGAAGCTAATAAAACTGAAGAAATCATTATAAAACAACTTAGTGATAAAAAACAAGCATGTGAGAAACTAGAAGCTAAGATCAAGCTGCTAAAAAGTGAACTTGAGAAAGAAAAGAAGAGATCAAACTTTGGAAATATTTCAAAGATCTTGGATGAAATTCTCAGTAGCCAAAGGTCACCAAGCAACAAGACTAGTTTGGGATACACACAAGACATAAATTCTACATCACAAGGATCTGTCAAAAGACCAATTAGTTATGAAGATACTCTAAAGGGATCCTTAAGAAGATAAGATAATAAGGCAAATATGATAACATTTTCCACATAAAAATAAATCAACATTCCCTACTAAATTAATAAATGACGGGAAGAATACAATCACCAGAAGGAATCCCCCTAATAAATATCTATTCATTGGATACTGTTACTCTTGCAATACTTTTGGACATAAGGCAATACACTGTAAACATTATGGACAATACAATAACATAAATGTCCAAAGATATAAGAATAGTAGGTACAATAAAGAGAAGAGAAACTACAACTCATTTACTCCTTTGCAAAACTTCAATATTGAATGTAAAAAATGCAACAACTATGGTCATAAAACTAGAGAATGTAGATTACCAATGCAATCCCTAAAAATAGGAAACCCTAACAAGCAAAATAAGAAGACATGGAAAAGAAAATATGAAGCACCAAACAAGAAAGTTGATGGAAATATTGTTCCTAAAATTGATGAAGTTAATAATAGGATATTGGTGGGTAAAACTTATAATAAGGAATATAATAATCAAAGCTATGCATATAAATTAGATCATGCACAAGATATGAAAACTCCTAAAGAAAAATATGACACAACTCCAAAACTTGATAATGTCATACAAGAAGATTATCCATTACCCCAAAAATGGAAATTAATAGAGGAATATTCGCAAGACAAGGATAAAGAAGCTTTTGGTGCACATAATAGTGACATTGATGATGAATCTTCAACAATAGAACAACCAGAAGAATTGAGTGATGATTATCTCTGAAATTTTTCAATCCTATTTTAATGGTACACTGAAACTCCTTTTCAAAGAAAAATTAAAAACAAAGAAGGGAAGGAGAAATTAGGGAAGAGCTAAAATTCATTCCCATTGATGCTGCTATGAGCATTGAAGCACATAAAAATGAACAGGATCATAGAAAGCATCATGGTTTAATAATATAACTCTATGCAGGATATGGAATAGTTTATTTCATGTCTTTATCTACCCAGGAACAATGCAAGTTATATATTGGTTAAAAAATGGTTACAAGTGGACAAAACCCTAAATGGAAGTTACTATGTGAGAAAGAAATGGAATGAATGGACAATTATGTAGCAGTGAGGTGATGATGAATATAGATTGAGTACAAATCTGAAAATGAAAATACTGGACACCGAAATTTCAGAGACAGTGGTTGTGACAAAGAAAATATGAAAGATATATTGGTTGGTTGATGTGTGCCTAAGTTGGTTGGATAACTAGATCAATTCTAGTTGAATAGAATACATTCTATCAACAAGATAAGTCATGTGGCAAGAAAAATATAAAGTCTCTCGGATGACTTTAATAAGTAGTGTACAATAAATAAGAATCTTGGATAAATAAATATACATCTGGTTAGATATCGATGAGAAGCAATGGACAGGTCGAAAGGTCATTTGAAAAGTATAAGCTTCAGCTTCTGAGTGTTCCAGTAGGACAACAATATCTGTAGTGGAAATAGTAGGATGTATATAGTGGTATACATGGCATCCTATAGAAATGACAGGGGGAGATATCTTGTCAAGAAGAAATTCTCCTTCAGAAACAAAGGGGAAGAGAAGTTAGAAGCAGAGAGAGAATATTGACAGGGGGAGTCATTCAGTTATGACATGCAAAGTATGATTGCAGGAGGAGTTACACGAGTTCAGATTTTGGTCAGCAACATACAAACAAACAAAGCATTACCATAGGGGGAGAAACCCTTTTCCATTGATGTCAAAGGGGGAGAGTAAATTCATAGATAAAAGCATCATCACAGGGGGATTTTGTATGAATTTAGAGTGTTTCCCTCAATGACAAAGCGAGGGATTGTTGGACATAATGTCATTGATTTATTGTCATTTATGTCAACAACCGATGACGCACATGAAGCTTAGAAGGGAAAGCGCATTGCAGAAATGTGATCGGGATCGAAATCCCCACAGGAAAAACCAGGACCGTTGGATATGCAATCTCCAGATCAAGGGTAGGGATTGATTGCAGAGCATGAAGGGAGAATCAAACTACGCGTTATTTCCAATCCCTCAATTAGTTTAGACTTTTAGATCTCATCGAATCAAAGATCGACAACTGTGGTTGATCCACCAACAATCAGACAACTTCAAATTGCGTAGTTTGGGAGAAGGGATAAACCACACACAAGTTACGGTTCTGCAATCCACACCGACCGTCGATGGTCACCCGCCAATATATCTATGGTTGGCATCAATTTCACTACCAAGGCCGAAGCCCCGAAATCATGAACTCCCATCAACCGTCGGATCTGGAAAACCCCTTGATCGTTGATCTATTTAGAGCGTGCCAAGGTAGTAGTGGTCAACTTCGATGTTGAACACTTCGATAGAAAAGAGTTGAGAACAGGTAATATTACTCGAAGGCCGAAGTCTTGAAGTGGACATGAATTGTTTAATTCGAGGAAAACTTCAGATAATATACCGACCATTGAAACGAGTAAAGTGGAAGGACATTGTAAGCCACAAATATTTCGAATAGTGCATGAGTCATCCGATATGAGAAATATCTTGGGATTCATATTGACCATCCAATCTATATAAAGTAGAAGGATAGGATAAGCAAATATGAAGGTCAGAAACCCAAAGTCCTGAAGTAAATGAGGACCATCGGATATGGACTATACATGATGGTCGTTGGATCAGAATAATGGTCAACTTTGGTGTTGACCACTTCAGAGAAAAATGACTTAGAACATATGAGTTCACCCGAAGGCCAAATTTCCGAAGTCACTCTTAGTCGTCGATCTGAGATACATTTCAAGATTTAGGACAACCGTTAGATCCAAGAGAAGAACATGTGCCAGATCAGGTGATCTATGTTAGCAGACCATGTTAGCAAGGACACGTGGCACAGTCAGATAATGACAAGTGTCAAGATGAAATCGACATTTTAGGTATGTGTAAGTCATGAATCTAAGTGACATGTGGAAACCACTCAGTCAGTGCCATGTTAACAAGTGACGTTAGCAAGTTATGTCACTTCGGGAGTTTGTACTTCAGGAGTTTCACCACTAGCAAATACCCGAAGTTCCGAAGTTTTGAAATGAATGAGAACCATTCATCGTGCAAATAAAATCCAACCATCCGATCTACTTTGGTGAAATGAAATCTAGAAGATTAAAGGACAATGAAGGAGAAATCACTTGAAGTGCGGAAGGCCAAAGTTAACACGTACCATCGATCTAATTCAGGAACGTTCTCGACTGTTGATAAAGTATAGTGGAAGCATAGCGCAAGTTGAAGTGTTAACCAACATTAAGCAATCACCACTATTGTATGACTTATTCGATAGGTAATCACTCTGGAGGAAATGATACTCCAGAATTCAAGAGCCATGAATAGCCAAAGTCCCGAAGTAAATGAGAACCATCCGTATCATCATGACATTAAAACATGATCGTTGATTTTGATAAGTGTTCAAGAAATTGCTTGGCTTAGTGCCTGGTCACCACCTATGGTCATATGGAATAAAGAAAATAAGGGTGAAAGAAGAGGCAACACTTAAATTAATAAGCCCGTGGTCCTGCACATATGGTCATATGTAAATGGTTTGAAGGAAGTGCCTCTATAGAATATTTGCAGAGACATGAAATTAATTTAAATGAAATTGATCCATACATGTGATCGATTAATGAAAAGCATTTTCATTAAATTGAAAATTCTTCTTGATAATATTTGAATAAAACAAAATAAACGAGATTATAGTTAATGAAGAGGTGCGATGGTCCAAACAAAGGGACACAATGTTTCATAGCTCACACAAGTTGGAAGAGTATTTAAACGAGAAAGAGTGGTGATAAGAAAGTCTCTCTGTAGTCCAGATCAAAAGATCAAAAGAAGAAGAAGATTCCAAGAAGGAAAGATGGATATACCTATGCAGTGAGGGTAGAATGGAGGAGCTTGGAAGGATTCATATCCTAACTAATAAAATTGTAAAAATATAAGGGAGTTGAAGCTTCCTAGGGTTGGTGCCCTAAATACAAGGGAGTTGGTTCTTCCTAGGTTTGTTTCCCTAAAGGACAATGAAGGAGAAATCACCCGAAGTGCGGAAGGTCGAAGTTAACATGTACTGTCGATCTAATTTGGGAGTGTTATCGACTATTGATCAATTTTAGTGGAAGGATAGCGTAAGTTGAAGTGTTAACCAACAGTAAGCGGTCACCACTATTGTATGACTTATTCAATAGGTAATCACTCTGGAGGAAATGCTACTCTAGAATTCGAGAGCCACCACTGTTGTAAGCGGTCACCACTGTTGTATGACTTATTCGATAGGTAATCACTCCCTAGGGAGTTG
>SNQJ01S0019306.1:114962-137313 GCA_010110895.2 Picea sitchensis | reverse complement strand
TGATCAGGCGCGAATGCAGTATATGAGGCAAAACTTAGGCTTACTGAATTTTTGAGGGGTTTGGTGCACTGCTTCCCTTGAAAATAATTTGCAGAGATGAAATATTATTTGCAAACCTATACACCTAGAGTGAAAAATTTCCAGTCAACAGATGATCCTATGAGTTATAGGGTTATAACATGAACTGCACTCGACTCTTGGTAAAAATAAATTCTATGTCCTGCATATTATATTTGAATTGAATGAGACAGTTGGTTGCTTGGTCGGTTTCCAACTGCACTTTGTGTCCCTCCTTATGCCATTTTTTTTCTTGTTGTGAGAGTTTTAGCTTTGTTGCTTTTTCTTTTGATATGTGTGTGGGGAGGGATTCTTTAATTTTACCACAAAATTCAATGTGATATATTGTTTGGTCAATTTGGATATATTCTGCCTGAATCCTTTAAGATTATTTTGTTATGTCACCAAGGCTATGTCCATATTCTCTTGAGTTTTTAAAATTTCCTTGGCTACTAAGTCGCGTTGTTGTTCGACTTCCTCTTTTTCTTTTTTCAGAGTCACTACTTGTTGTTGGTATTATGTACTGGTTTTGATCAACCTTTCAATTATATCTTTAAATCTTGCTAAGGGGTTTTGTTCCTCTGATATCTTCTCTATCCCCTCATGCAACCTGACTACTTCTTTGCACTACTGCAATATGTTCTTTTGTTCTTGTGTTAATTTCTTGACCCGACTTCCTTCTTTGAGAACCTTCTTCCACCTCCTTGTTGATTCTTTTGAAATGGCTTTATGTAAGTCGAATAGGTATTTTTCAGAAATAGTGGTCGGATCAAACGTGGATTCGACTGCAAAACCCTATGGCTGGCTAGGTGGGTCGTTCTAATAGTGATCATGGGCAATTTCGTTTTCCCTCTTTTATCTACATATTTTGAGGGTTGACCATCTCTTGTCATTGTCTGTTGCATTGTCAAATTTTCTATTCAATTTTTTGTTATTTTTCTTCCTCCTCTTGTTGATTGTTTTGCACTTCCTTGTCCACTATGTCCTGAAGATCTTTGGTTGGTCCTTTTGTGTTATTCTACTCAGATTCAATAGGATTGACCTTGGGGAAGTGCCTCTTTTTCTACAGGTTCTACAAGCTTTATGTTTGTATGCTTGGGATGTCACTACCTGGCTCTGATTCCTTATTACTCTGGAGAGCATCGACTTGTTCTATTTTTGTTGTTCACAAGATGTATTCTTGCTGATATAATGCCTCGAACGGGTGAACTGCATGATTTTTTGTCTGGTTGGCTGGCTTTCCTTCTTGTATTGACTCAACTGGCTAGTGTGGTGGACTTTTTTCCTTGGCCGAATGACGGTGTATTGACTCCGTTTGGATTTCCTCGACTGACTATCATTTCTCTATGTTCAGGGTTTTGATATCAAAATCGTCTGAATCGACTGAATGATCGGATTTTGTTGCTTCTGACGACTTGGTGATTATGAGTTGCCTTTTATTTTTCTTTGCTAGTTGTTATTCTATGATTGGTATTGGCTCTGTGAGGGGTGATTCTCTAGTTAAGTCAATTATTGCATCAGGTTCCCTTTTCTTACTTAGAATTGTTCTCGACCTCAGCTCCCATTCTGTCGTGGTTTTTGTGACCTTTTTCGAGCTGACAATAGTAGTTTTTCTTTCTAGGTTTTTCTATCTTTTTGCCCCTCTTGTTTTGATTTTCCTGATTTTTCTCTTGATGTGCTTGACCTGCTTCTTTTGTTCCTTATATTTCTGCATAGCTCCCTTCATTCTTGGTCCGATCGATGAAATGTATATTTTTTTCATGATGGTAGTGTCTTGTCGAGTTTGTTTTATCTTCTCATCAATCTTAGTGGTAATACTTGACAATTCATATTATACGATGGGGTCATTGAAGTTTATGCCCTCATTTGATTGGAATGTTCCCGTCCAAATTTCCTATGTGTCGATTGCTAGCTCTTCTTCCTCGACAGCCTTTTTCCCCTTGTTCTTTTTGGTCAGTTGCTTTCTTTTACATTGTGATGGATTTGCATGTACAACTGTCAAGGCTTGTAAATCCTCAACGAAAGGAATTGTATACAGAGTTTATTCTCTTTATTCTTCCTTCTCCCCATCAATCAGTGGTAATATTAAAGGTACCCCTGTCTGTTGTGCTTTAGGGGGAATTTATATCTCCTGGTTGATTTGTCTTTCCATCTCTATGAAAATTTCTTATGTTGTTGGTTAGTAGTGTAGTTCTTTTGGCTCCGGTGCTGAATGAAATATGCACCATAGATTTTTTCACTCAAGGTCAAGTTAAATATGGTAGGGTGTTGGTAATTCCCGAAAAACTATTTGTTCAACCCGCCATCTATGTGTACTATCTTTCAAACTTGCGACCCATAGTCAAAATATCTCTTATGGTGGAAGTGGGCTTGACGTTCTTGTTTTATTAGACAAGAAGAATATGTACTTATCCATTGTCAGGACTTCCTTAACTGTAAGTGTTGGTTCCCCAACATGACACTATTGTTCCATTTCTATCTGAATTAGTAATGAGGGAAATTTGATGGCCTTGTCGGAATCTTGGCATTCTTTGAAGTTGGTTTTGATTATGTTGGCTAGGTGTTCCACCCAGTTGAACCTTTAGACATTATTATAAACTTGTGCTATTGATTCGACCATTGTCATTTTTACATATGATACCCAGCTTGTCGGTGTGAAGCACAAAGACACTATTATTGCAATCCAACGGGCTCTTAAGCTGGTGATTTTATTAATCAACAACCCCGTAGAATATTTGGTCATCATCGAGCCTGTCAAAAAATGCATCCAATCATTGGTGTTGGCCGAATTAAGTACCTTCGCCTCTGTCTTCGAAATACCCATGATGTGGTGGATAAGTCCGCCCATTATTGCTATTGGTTGGTCTAGCCATAGGTATCCTTGATGATACCTACTAATAATGAACTTTGTCACTGCTTCCTTCCATCTTCCCATGTTGGTGATTTGTGGGTCTTCAAGGATGTGTCTAATTCTTGTTTTTTCCAGGAATTCAGTTTCTTGATTCTAGTTTCCTCCATGCACTGCCCATTCTGTAAAAAAATTCCAATGTTTTCTCCAATATGCTTCCTCTATCCTCGAATATCGGATACTCTGCATCCATATTTGCAGCGATGTCATAGTCATGTGGTCAAAAATGTTTCTCGTTCTTGAACCCTCCATTGTGTTTCCAACTTGACCTCTCATCCTTGGTATTTGTGGATCTTGATCACTAATTTTAGGAAAAAATAGTGAATTTGTGGGTTCAACCGACTGTGTGCTTTTCTCTATACTTAACTACAAGGGTGAAAATGATAATGAAGATAATTCATAGGCTTCTTCGAGATTTATAGTCGGTAGCGAAATCTTTGGTTTCTTATTAATGTCATAGGACAACCAAACCTTGTAATTATATTCTCGTAGATGAATTTTTTTGCTATCTATTTAGTACAATATTCGACAAGCTCAACTTATGCCCACTTAGTCATGTATTCGACCGCAACGATGATGTACTCGGCACAAATTCTTCTTACCCTCTATGGAAATGGCTCGACGAAGTCAATAACCCAAATTTTCAATGCTCAGTTGGGGTTTATTGAACTTAGTGGAATTTCATTTTTCCACAGAGTTTGTCCAAGCCTCTGACAACTATCACATTTTCTTACTTGGTCCCGAAAGTCTTTATGCAGAGTCAACCACCATAGACCTACTTGTAGTATCTTTTTGGTTGTCATGTCAGCCTGAAAGTGATCCACAGTTGCTCATGCATGAGATTTGTTGATAATATCATCCCTTTCATGATAAGGAACACATCTTCTTAAAATTTCATCAATTCCCATTTTGTATAAATATTTGTTTATGATTGTGAAAGGTGAAACTTTGAGGGCTAGAACTTTCTTTTTTCTTGTTGGGAGGTCCTCTAGGGCCTTTCCTACTTATATGAAATTAACGATATCTTCTAACTCTTTAGGGGCAACTTCGACTTGAAATAAATGTGTGTCATGGAGATCATCATCGATGCCTATTGGGTCTTTTCCTATTTTCAGTCGTGATAGGTGGCCAGGTCAAACATTCTTGTTCCCCGGTTGTATGATTATGTCGAATTCAAATTCTTGAAATAAGAGTAACCAACGAAAAATATTGTCTTGATGGACTGGTTTATTGACCAAGTATTTCAGTGCTTGATGGTCTGTAAAAAATGTGAAGGGATTAGAAAGTAAGTAGTGAAATTTTTTTTATAGAGAAAATATCATTGATAGGGCTTCCCTTTCTGTAGTTGAATAATTTCTTTCTGCCTTATTCAGTTTTCAACATGCATATGCATTTTTTTAGGATATTTAGACACTTAGGAGTTAGTTAAGATCTACTTGGTCTAATATGTTGTTAGATAAAAGTGTGTTTCTTAGTGTGCTTCTTTAGTATGCATTAGCATGCATTTGTAGTTGATGCAGGAGCATCGCTTCACATCAACAGCCAGCCAGCCAGCCATGTCAGTGCACACACATTCAAAAGCTGAAGAGAGGCGCAACCTCATTTTGAATTTGAAATTCAATGTAATTTAATGTCTAGGATGGTGAGCCATAGAAGCCATGCCTTTGTGCATACTGTAGATAAGATAGGCATTTAATGTGTGTATAGCTGAGATCTAGATCCGATTCTGGACTAGATAGCCCATTGAATGTAATTTATTAGAGTAGGTAGACCTAGAGGGAAGTTCTCGATGAGCCCCTCAGGTAAAAGAGGTTTTGATATCTCATTTTGGTGGTAGATGAGGTTGTAGGAGAGAAGAGCTAGAGAGAGTTCAGGAACACCATTTGTAAAATATAGGCATTTTCCATTTTAATATAATCAGAAGCAGTTTTTCCTGCATGTCATTCTGTGTTATATGGGTGTCTGTGTGTGTTCCTTTTATGCTATGAATGTAATATTGTTGAAGCGTTCTGCAGGAGTGTGTTTGATTTAAGGGTTGAAGGTCTTTGAGGCTTCATACCAGGAGGGTGTCACAGAACGCTGAGGGTTCTGAGAGTTGTGCATAGAGGATGCACTTCTGTACTCTGAGGAGTCAGACAAAGATGTGTTGAGGCACAGGACTGAAATCAACAACTCAGGAAGAAGACCTGTGAGGTTACTGAACATCTCAGGAGGTAAGACTGTGTGGGTGAGAACACAGTTGCAGACAGAATCGCGGAGGATTCTATGAGAGCTCTGCCAAGTGGGCATTGAGTGTGTGTACAGTGGTGCACAAAGGAAGGAACTCTGTTGAGAGTTGGAAGAAGGAACAGAATCACTGAGGATTCTGGAAGCTCTGCCAGAGGGGAATTGAGCAGGTGCAAAAGGTGCACAGAAGGGACAGACCTGTTGAACATTCTGTGGAGAAGAGACTCCGCCAGGAGGGCATCGAGAAAGTGTGCAAGCAAGCACAGAAGTGAAGAAAACTCTTTGAGTTTTGGAAGTGAGGGAGAGTCCACTAAAGGATCTCCACTGGGTTGTTGAACACCTAGAAGGACTCAGCAAAAAGGTTGCTTGAGCAGAAAACCAGGAAGGCATTATATTCTCCATCCGTGGGAGAAAGAGGAAACCAAAATCCCCCAAGGGGTCTGAGTACTCGTAGAAGCTCAGGATAGATAGCGCTTTGCGCGTGAGGACTTCGCAAAGGCACATGGGTCAAAAGAATCCTTTCAGGATTAAAAGAAAGGAAATCTCATGAGGAGTAGGCATTTTCATACGCGCAGCGAAGCTCAGGTTCAAGGAGTTCGCAGAGAAGAAACCAGCAAAGGCTGAGGCCTTGGAAAAATCAAATTTTTTCCAAGTCTGGGAAGAAGGCATGAAGGTGATCAGGAAGGAGAAACAACAGCCATCAGATTGACCTGAAGAAGATATCTGGACCATTTATTTACACGTCCAGGGGGCGCATAGGAGAAGGGCACGGGAGATTTGATCTGAGCCGTTAGATCTGAGAAAAAAACCTGTTAGCCGTTGGATCGGGAGAAGGTGCACGGAGGTTAAGCCTCAGGAGAAGCGCAGGGAAGGAAGACAGGTCTGGACCGTTATATTTGGTGTAGGGTCTCCGACAGCCCTCAGATCTGCAGAAGCTGCTAGGGAGATAAGCCTCGGGAGCAAGAAGAGAAGTCCCGATAGCCATCGGGATATCGACCATCAGGAAATCAGAGTTCTCGAGGTCATGAGAACCGAGAATTCGAAAGTCTCAAAATCCCAAGAGTTAATCTGAGTCGTCCATATGAAGAGGGACACATGTCACGTGATCGTCCGTAATGGAGATCCGAGGCACCAGGCATTGAGACATCGACCATCGGAGAATCGGGACCACTCAGGTCTTGAAACAGCGACAGGATCTGGACCGTTCGTTTGCAGAGGGAACATGGTCGATTTAGAGAAGTCGTTGGCATATTGGCCATCGGGAAATCAGTATTCCCATGGTCAAGAGATCGGGGAAGTCCAGATCAGAAACCCCGACATGAATTTGAGCCGTCCGTTCACACGGGACAGGTATCAGGAATCGGAAGAGAGTCGCAGATCGAGAAATCAGAGTTCCTGAGAGCAAGAGAGTCGAGACATCGAAAGTATTGAAATCGCGAGGAGAAATTGGGACCCTCTATTTTAGGAGGACAAGTGGCAACCATCTAGCGCCATCGGAGAAAATCCTGATAGGGGAGCGTCCATCGGCATTTGGAGTTCATCGAGATATCGGGGATCCCGGTGAAAAGTGAATGGTGCACTTTGAATTCGCGATCCGTGAAACCCCGATCAGTGGGGGCCAGCTGTCAGCATAGCAGCGAAGGAGGACAGAGGCGTAGTGGAGGCCAGTTGTCAATGATATAGAGTAAGTCAGGGATCGACATATCACGGGCCCCGTGAACAAAAGCATTTCGACATTGCAAACCCCGTAGCCCCGACGGGGATAAGTTTGAAGTCACGGGAGTTGGTCATATGAGCCAAGAGTTGAGCCGGAAGGGCTAGCAGGTGGAGGAGCGCATCACAAATTGGAGAATCACAAGTCCCGGGGACTTGTACATCATGACATTGAAAATGTCGAAACCCCGATAGAAAAGCTTAAGGCTACGGTCTTATTGGAGTGGTCGTATGGACCAAGGTATAGCCGGTAAGGGATAGCTCATAGAGAAGGATATCATCACAAATAAAGGATTGGAGAAGTGAGGAGTTCTCGACAGAAAGAACCGCGAAACCCCGAACCCCGATACAGAGTCAGGGATAACCACGGTTAGGTGCAGAAGCCGTGAGGGATTAAAAAGGACCTGTGGATTGGGTGGTTGTAGCAGTGATTCCCGAGGGAATCCAAGGAGCCACTTCGGCTTAGAAGAGAGGATAAGAATGATCCTGCGAGCAGGTGAGTTGGAGGTGTATGGTCACACCTCACCTGCGTCAAGTGGTATCAGAGCTTGAATTCTTTTCTGTATATTTCAGGCAAGAGGAGCGAAGAAGAGAAGGAGCACTCTGATACACGTCAAGTGGTATCAGAGTGAGCTCTTGTCTGTATATTTCAGGCAAGAGAAGAAAGAGAAGAGTAGGAACTTCATATGTATATTTCAGGTGAAGCGAGAGGGAAGCAGGAAGAAGACAGAGTTGCTGAGGACTCTGTGATGATTGTTTGCAGGTAGGCAGCAGTCAAGCAGACAATCAGGGAGACTGTAATGATGAAGCTGGAACACTCAGAGATGCAGAGTGACGGTAGCAGATCTGCCAGGGAGGTAGATAGACATAGCAAGATGGCTACTAAAGTCTGTAGGAAGAAGAGCCTAGAGCTGATGAGCGCAACAGAAATGGATAAAGAGCTCGTTGACATAAAGCGAGAAATGGAGGAGCTCGAAATGAAGATGTGGTAGGGTAAAAAGCCGAGATGGGTATATGAATGGCCCATGAAGACGCCAAGGGTGAAATGTCCAGTCAAGCAGCTAATGGTCATGAGACAGCGCAGGCTGTTGAAAATATGGTTGAGGTATGCTGAAAACCTCAAGGCCACAGAAGAGAAGATGATTTGTCACTGTTGGCCGGAGACGGGAAAAGGTCTTAATGATGAAGAATTTGAATTGGGGTCATCTGAGGATCTCAATCACTGCCAGGAGGGCAAAGAAAAATAAATTCCAGTTTGCCAGGAGGGCAACGAACTGAGGTCGCTGCGGGATCTCACAGACTGTCAGGAGGACAGTCGAGGAATTTCAATTTGCCGGGAGGGCAATGATGAGATATCACTGAGGAATCTCTAAGACTACCAAGAGGGAAGCGGAAGCATATTAAACTGCTAGGTGGGCAGAGATGAGAATTTGGGACCATCTGAAGGTCTCATGGATTCAAAGGTGAGTTCAATTCAGCAAGGACTGCTGATGAAGATGGGATTAGCTGATCTCATAGTCTGCCAGGAGGGCATTAGAGACATCCCATATTTCCAGGTGGGCAGGGATGAGCAGATGAGACTATCTGAAGGTCTCATAAACTCAGAAGTGAGTTGGATTTAGCCAGGGGAGCTGACAGAGCAGATGGCAGTAGATCAACAGAAGCAGCTGACAGAGGTGAAAGATCAGGATGATTTTTTGATGATTGGGGGAATTGGAGTATTCCTACCGTGTGCCCAGGAGGAGGCAAAAATTTGTGTTGCAGACGATGCAACAATAGCAAAACAGTCTCAGTGGATGATGACTGTCAGGAAAGAGGATGAATTGGAGCAGACTTTGGGAGCTGCCCGAGCAGAAGGAGAGAATGAGCATTCAGAGGAATGTCTCAACAATTCCAGCCAACGAGCTGAGAGTGTTGTAGCATTGGAGCTGACAGAGAAGCTGGACAGAAAGGAAGCAATAGCAGGACAGTCACAGCTGACGATGATTGTCAAAAGGAAATTAGAGCAGACTTTGGAAGCTGCCAAGTAGAAGAAGGAAAAGAGAGAGAGCATTCTCAGGAGTGTCTCAGCATATTCAGCCAGGGAAATGAAAAGCAAGAAGCTGTAGCACTGAAGCTAGCAGCGGAGGAAGCTGAAGAGAAGGCAGGTAAAGTTATCACTCCATGGGAGATGGAGCTGGAAATGCTGGAGGATTGGCTGAAGAATCCAGATCCAGCAAGAGAACTGACAGAATTTGAGCTGTCAGAGTAGAAAGTTAGTCAAGAAGAGACTACAGAGTTGAAGTCTGTGGCAGAGTGGCAACTTGAGGCCACAAATGAAGACGAATATGAAGATGAAGGAGATGGCATGGGAGATCATAGTGATCTTCCCAATGGCCAAAAATTTTTGCAGCTGAGGAGACTTCAACAACAGGACCAGCCACTGGAGCAGTTGGATGAGGTGATAGAGGACATCAGAAGGCTGATGTTGAGATCATCATAAACTGCCAGCGAGGAGAGGCTGAGCAGAAGAGAAGCAACAACAACAGCAGTGCAGAAGCAGCAGCAGTAGGAAGATGGAGCAGATGGGAAGCTCCAAAGACTTATTTGGGATACAAGAGGATTTCCAACCCCTTAGAGGGGAAGCTCATGCGGAGGAGCTCATGATTTTTTCATCTGTGGAGTATGATGCAGGAGCATCGCTTCACATTAGCAGCCAGCCAGCCAGCCACATCAGCGCACACACATTCAAAGGCTAAAGAGAGGCACAGCCTCATTTTGAATTTGAAATTTAATGTAATTTAATGTCTAGGCTAGTGAGCCACAGAATCCATGCCTTTGTACAGGCTGTAGATAAGATTGGCATTTAATCTGTGCATGGCTAAGATATAGATCCTATTCTGGACTAGACAACCCATTGAATGTAATTTATTAGAGTAGGTAGACCTAGAGGGAAGCGCTCGATGAGCCCCTCAGGTAAAAGAGGTTCTGATATCTCATTTTGGTGGTAGATGAGGTTGTAGGAGAGAAGAGCCAGAGAGAGTTCAGGAACACCATTTGTAAAATACGTGCATTTTCCATTTTAATATAATCAGAAGCGGTTTTTCTTGCATGTCATTATGTGTTATATGGGTGTTTGTGTGTGTTCCTTTTATGCTGTGAATGTATGATTGTTGAAGCGTTCTGAAGGAGTGTGTTTGATTTTAGGGTTGAAGGTCTTTGAGGCTTCATACCAGGAGGGTGTGATAGAACGCTGAGGGTTCTGAGAGCCATGCACAGAGGATGCACTTCTGTACTCTAAGGAGTCGGACAAAGACATGCTGAGGCACAGGACCGAAATCAACAACTCAGGAAGAAGACCTGTGAGGCTACTGAACACCTCAGGAGGTAAGACTGTGTGGGTGAGAACACAGTTGTAGACAGAATCACGGAGGATTCTGTGAGAGCTCTGCTAAGTGGGCATTGAGCGTGTGTACAGTGGTGCACAAAGGAAGGAACTCTGTTGAGAGTTGGAAGAAGGAACAGAATCACTGAGGATTCTGGAAGCTCTGCCAGAGGGGCATTGAGAAGGTGCATAGGTGCACATGAAGATAGAACCATTGAGTGTTCTGTGGAAGATAAAGAGCTCTACCAAGAGGGAATTGAGCAGGTGAAAAGGGTGCAAAGAAGGGACAAAACTGTTGAACGTTCTGTGGAGAAGAGACTCTGCCAGGAGGGCGTCAAGAAAGTGTGCAAGCAGGCACAGAAGTCAAGAAAACTCTTTGAGTTTTGGAAGTGAGGGAGAGTCCACTGAAGGATCTCCACTGGGTTGTTGAACACCCAAAAGGACTCAGCAAAAAGGTTTCTTGAGTAGAAAACCAGGAAGGCATTATATTCTCCATCTATGGGAGAAAGAGGAAACCAAAATCCCCCAACGGGTCTGAGTACTCGTAGAAGCTCAGGACAGATATCGCTTTGCATACGAGGACTTCGCAAAGGTGCATGGGTCGAAAGTATCCTTTGAGGATTCAAAGAAAGGAAATCTCAGGAGGAGTAGGCGTTTTCATAAGTGCAGCGAAGCTCAGGTTCAAGGAGTTCACAGAAAAGAAACCAGCAAAAGATGAGGCCTTGGAGAAATCAAATTTCTTCCAAGTCTGGGAAGAAGGTGTGAAGGTGCTCAGGAAGGAGCAATAGCAGCCATCAGATCAACTTGAAGAAGAGATCTGGACAATTTATTTACACATCTAGGGGGTGCATAGGAGAAGCACACGGGAGATTTGATCTGAGCCGTTAGATCTGAGAAAAAAACCCGTTAGCCGTTGGATTGGGAGAAGGTGCGTGGTGGTTAAGCCTTGGGAGAAGTGCAGGGAAGGAAGATAGGTTTGGACCGTTAGATTTGGTGTAGGTTTGCCTACAACCGTCATATCTGCAGAAGCTGCGAGGGAGATAAGCCTCGGGAGCAAGAATAGAAGTCCCGACAACCATCGAGATATCGACCATCGGGAAATCGGAGTTCTCGAGGTCATGAGAACTGGGACTTCAAAAGTCTCGAAATCCTGAGATTTAATCTGAGTCATCCGTCTGAAGAGGGACACATGTCACGGGATCGTCCGTAATGGAGATCCAAGGCACCAGGCATCGAGAAATCGACCATAGGAGAATCGGGACCACTCAGGTCTCGAAACAGTGACAGGATCTGGATCGTCCCTTTGCAGAGGGCACATGGCAGAGATCGAGCAGTCGTCGACATATTGGTCGTTGATAAATCAGCATTCCCATTGTCAAGAGATCAGGGAAGTCCAGATCAGAAACCCCGACGTCAATCTGAGTCGTTCGTTGACACGAGACAGGTATCAGGAATCAGACGAGAGTCGCAGATCGTGAAATCGGAGTTCCTGAGAGCAAGAGAGTTGAGACATCGAAAGTATCGAAATCGTGAGGAGAAATCGAGACCGTCTATTTGAGGAGGACGCGTGACAACCATCTAGCTCCATCGGAGAAAATCCCGACAGGGAAGCATCCATCGACATTTGGAGTTCATCGGGATATCAGGGATCTCAGTGACAAGTGAATGGTGCACTTTGAATTCACGATCTGTGAAACCCCGATCAATGGGGGCCAGCTGTCAGCACAGCAGCGAAGGAGGACAGAGGTGTAGTGGAGGCCAGCTATCAACGATACAGAGGAAGTCGGGGATCGACATATCGCGGGCCCCATGAACAAAAGAATTTCGACATTGCAAAACCCATATCCCTGACGGGGATAAGGTTGAAGTCACAGGAGTTGTTCATATGAGCCAAGAGTTGAGCCGGAAGGGCTAGCGCGTGGAGGAGCGCATCGCAAATCGGAGAATCGCAAGTCCCGAGGATTTGTACATCGTGACATTGAAAATGCCGAAACCCCAATAGAAAAGCTTAAGGTTGTGGTCTTATTGGAGTGGTCGTATGGACCAAGGTATAGCTGGTAGGGGATAGCTCATAGAGAAGGATCTCATCGCAAATCGGGGATTGGAGAAGCGAGGAGTTCTCGACAGCGAGAACTGCGAAACCCGGAACCCCGATACAGAGTCGAGGATAACCACGGTTAGGTGCAGAAGCCGTGAGGGATTAAAAAGGACCTATGGATCAGGTGGTTGTAGTAGTGATTCCCGAGAGAATCCAAGGAGCCGCTTTGGCTCAGAAGAGAGGATAAGAACGATCCTGCGAATAGGTGAGTTGGAGGTGTATGGTCACACCTCGCCTGCGTCAGTAGTTAGGAAATCTGACGGTCATGATATGTTCCCGACATAGAGTGATCTGATGGTTCATATTATCCTCAATCTTAATGACCATTGATACATGGATTAGCACCCGACTGGTCCATGATCTCTATTTAAAATGCGTGGAGGGTCATTTTTCGATGATTGGTTGTGAGAAACTCTATTGTAAAATCTCTCTATAATCCTTTTCTTTTGCATTAATAAAATGCTCCAAGTGGTCACATTGGTTGGGGCCATGGATGTTTCCCTGTAGGGGTTTTACCACGTCAAAAAATTGGTGTGTTGATCTTTGATATGGTTGTGTGAGTGGTTACTGAAAGTGTTCGTCCTCTTTTGGAATACCTGTGTTGTTGAACATGGTATCAGTGTCTGTTTGAAGACCCACTCATGTTGTAGATCAAGATCATGAAGATGAGTTATCTCATCTTCATTTTTTTCAATTTCCATACATTTTTATGTTGAGAGGACTGTTCCATTGCATCCAGAGTGCTCCTTTTAGTCAAGAATGTTTTTTGTTTCACTCGAAAAGGTTTTTGTTTGCCCAAGATACAATTGTTTCAGCTAGACCTGGAGGTATAAAGCCTTAATATGCCCTTTTTAAATTTTTGCAGAGTATTATTTCGGTTTTATATTGTTTGTTTCTAGGTTTCTACTCTTTTATATCTGTATATTCTCTTTTCCTCGTGCCCTATGCAATCTCAAAAAATTAGAAACATATAGGAAAAGGTGCATTTTTCGGGTAAGTTAACCGAGATCTAACCCTTGTTGTCATCGATAAGCAAATTTATTCTCTTGTGTGAAAATAGTTTTTTTATGAGCACACTCTCCAAGGTCGTCTTCAACAAAAACAACAACAACATTCCTCCTGCTAAACAACACAATATGTTTTACTATCCCACTTGGTTAAAAGTTGTCTTATTAAGTAAGAGGTCTTGACTTCAAGTCTCTCTTTTTGTTACTTTTTTTGAAAAAGTTCATGCTCCATTGTAAAGTGTATTTTACTTCAAGTATAAAAGTGAATCACTATAAGTAGCTTTATTATTTTATTTTAGAGTTATTTATTTTGCATGCAGTTTTCTTTTATAAAGTAACTTCATTGTAAAAGTGATCCCCACTTCATTTTATAAAAGTGGGTCACTTCATAAAGAAACTTACACCACCATGTGGTTCTTTGGTTACCGTTTATGTTTTTTTTTAAAGGGCATAACTTTCACATCTAAAGTTCGTTTTAGTGCCCTTTTTTTGAAAACCACCTTTCCATCCAGATAATCAGTTTTAGTTTTTAAATCCATATTATCTACATATTTAATATGTCTTCTTCTAGTAATCTTTTGTTTACCAACACAAACTACTTCCAATGGAAATCCCATATGGAGGATTTATTAAGAAGTAGAGACTTGCACTGAATTACCTTGGGAAAGGAAAAGGAACACAATGATGTTGATAATAAATTCAAATGGGCTAATAGGAGTGAAAAAATACATGGACTGATCAGAATGTCCATCTCTCCTTATTTAAGGTTCCACCTTAAATAAATTGATGACCCCGATGAACCTTGGGAAAATATTGAATCTGTGTTTGGTAAACACAATATTATTCGATCACATAAGTTAGAAAATCAAATATTGACTTTAAGTCCAAATTATTTTTCTTCCATTGAAGACTATCTATCTAAGTTTAAAAGACTCATAATTTTATGTGAAGAAAGTGAGATAAAGCTGGAGGAAGAGAATTGCATATATGTTATTCTTTCTAAGTTAGGTAGTGCATATTCTATGTTTTTATCTACCTTTTATGCCATGAGAGAGGCTATACGGAAAGCTTATCAAAATCCCACTCTTGATTCCTTTTGTGATGCTTTGATTAGAGAGAAAGATAATCTTGTACAACTTGGATTGATCAGCACTACAGGTACCTCAACAAAGCCTTAGTTGCCCAGCAGAAATATAAACCCAAGAATCCCAAGAAGCAACACCCTCACCACAACAACAAGCAACATAATGGTCCCAAACCCACTCAGACAACTTCAGCTTCTAATGGTGACAAAGGAGAAAAAACTAAAAATAAGAAGATCGACAGACATTGAAACTTTTGTGATAAAGATCGATGGTCATGATGAGTCAAAATGTTTCAAGAAGATGGAAGCTTTAGAAGCAACAATGAAAAATAAGAACATCAGTATTGATTCTACTTCTTCTTATT
Source organism: Picea sitchensis (assembly GCA_010110895.2). Classification (NCBI taxonomy): domain Eukaryota; kingdom Viridiplantae; phylum Streptophyta; class Pinopsida; order Pinales; family Pinaceae; genus Picea; species Picea sitchensis. The sequence continues at coordinate 122,491 of SNQJ01S0019306.1, read as the reverse complement.
CTTCTCATGAACATGCACTTTCTACTTCTAGTTTCTCCTTCAATGCAACTTCTACTTCTTCTTCTGATGAGTGGCTTATTGATTCTGGAACATCTTATCATATGACTAAGTATAAAGACATATTTTATTCTCTAAATGAATGTAACACCAAGAAAATATTTGTTGGTGATGATAGATCTCTTAGTGTTGTAGGATATGGAATAGTTCAAGTAGATAATGGTCATTTCAATTATGTATTATGTGTCCTGAGTCTTTCTTGTAACCTTCTATCAGTATATCAAATCACTCATTTAGGTGAAGGTAAAATCGTAGAGTTTTCACCTCACCAAGTTGTAATCAAGGATCTAAAATATCCTAAGCATGTTCTTGCAACTAGAATTGTCGATGATATTACCATGTTGTACAATTTTGACAACTTTGGTTCATCATCTTTTCCATCAGTTTTTGTTGTTCATAGCGATGAATTGAGAAAAATTTGGCATGAGCGGTTTGGTCATCTAAACTATCGCTCATTACAAAAACTATGTAATCAATAAATGGTCACTGGTCTTCCTCTTGTTTCATGCAGAGATGGTGTTTGTGTCGGTTGTGTTCTCGACAAACATCATCAGGTCAGTTTCGAAAAACGTGCCTCTTGGCATGCCTCGGGCCCTTTGCAACTTGTTCACAGTGACTTGTGTGGTCCACTTTATTCTCCTTGTTTTTCTGGGTGCAAGTATTTATTAACTTTCATTGATGCCTTTTCTAGAAGAACTTGGGTTTACTTCATAAAACTTAAGAGTGAAGTTTTTGACCTACAAGGCCCTTATAGAAAAGAAATATGGACATCAAATTCAAAGGTTAAGAAAAAATAATGGAGGTGAATATGTGAACAATAATTTTACAAGTTACTGCACTACACATGGCATCCAAATGCAACACACTGTTCCATATACACCACAACAAAATGGTGTTGCTGAGAGAAATAACCACACATTAAAAGAAATGGATAATTGTATGATCCAATATAAGGGATTAAGTCTTAAGTATTGAGAAAAAGCCATCAACTATGAAAATTACGCAATAAATCACACTCCCACAAAGGATCTTAAAAATAAAACACCAAAATAATCTTGGACTAAAATTAAACCAAATGTAATCCACTTCTGTGTATTTGGAAGTATAGCATGGGCTCACATTCCTAATGAGAAAAGGAAAGCATTGCAACCTAAAAGTGAGAATTGTATATCTATTGGTTATTCTGAAGATGTCAAAGGTTATAGAATTATTCAACCACATTGTAATGAAATTATTAAAAGAAGATATGTTAAATTTGATGAAAATCTCTTGGCCTGCGAGCCTAATTCAACGATTGTGCCTCCTTCGACCTGTGAGTCATCTTCGGTGTTTGTGCCTTCTTCTGTTCCTATTCTGGTTTCTTCTTCAGATGATGACAGTGAGGATGAAAATCCACCTCTACATGCTCACCTTCCTCCAAATGAGTCCTTTGAATCTAAACCAGCACTAGCTCCACCGCTTCCTAGATGGGTTCGTCCAACACGAGAAGCAACTGGTGATCTTATTGGTGATCCTTCATATTAGCATTGAACACGTTCACAGTTCTAGAGAGCCTCTTCTCTTTTGGCTCAAGTTTTAAAGACTCATGATCCAGAGACATTTGCAGAAGCTTCAGTTCATCCAGATTGGGATGCAATAATGAATGAAGAGTATCATTGTTTAATGGTAAACGATACTTGGGCAGGGATGATTTTAAGGATGGAAATTTATTTTAAAATGTAGAAACCTTGGTGAATCATACTAATCCTTCATATTCCAACTATAAATGTTTAGCGATATTTTTGTAAAAATATTCAAATTTCTAAAGATTTTATATATTTTTTATAAAATTTTGGCGATTTTTAAGGTAAAATAATTTTATCTTATAGAATTTGGGCGAATCATTTTTAAAATAGCGAATCTCATTTTTGGAAAAACCATGGAAAATTAGCCCATGAGAGAAATTTAGCCCCTAAAATCATCCATGTACTTGGGATCTTGTACCTCTTCCAAAAGGAAGAAAACTTGTCAGATGTAAATGGTTCTATAGAAATAAGTATGCATCATATGGAAGTCTTGAAAGAAACAAGGCTCGATTAGTTTCGAAAGGATTTTCCCAAGTTGAAGGAATTGACTATAATGAAAAAATTTCCTTGTAGACAAAATGAATTCCATCCACCTTTTTCTTGCCCTTGTTTTCTCACATAAATGGGAGGTCCAATAGATGGATGTTAAATCTACCTTCTTACATGGAGATTTTCAAGAAGAAATATACATGGAAAAGACTCATGGCGATGTCTAGAATGACTCTATCTTTGTTTGTCACCTTAAGAAATCTCTTTGTGGTATTAAGCAAGCTCCTTGAGATTGGTATGCCAAAATGGACAGCCTTCTTATTGACACCAGATTCTATAGATGTCATTTTGATCATAATGTATATACCAAGAAAGTAGGAATCCATCTCATAATCCTTGTACTTTATTTTTGATGACCTTATCCTTGTTGCCTCACATAAACTTATAAACCATGTGAAAACCATCCTTAAGAAGAAATTTGAAATGAAAGACTTAGGATTTTTGTTCTATTTGCTTGGTCTCCATGTTTTGAAAACCAATGAAGCAATTTTTATTTCATTGTCTAAGTATGCTTGTGACCTTCTTCATCACTTTCACATGGAAGATTGTAAACCAGCCCCTTCTCCCTTCTAGTCTGGAGTCAAGCTTGTTGCCACCTGTACTTCTCCCAAAGTTGATGCCACCTTGTACCGTCATTTAGTTGGTATCCTCTTATACTTAACTCGTACACATCCTAATATTTCCTTTGTTGTTTATCTTGTTACCTGGTATATGCAGATACCCCATGAAATCCATTGGAAAGTAGCTAAAAGGATACGTCGCTATGTCTATGGTACAGTTCAGTTCAGTATACATTATAGTTCAGGGGGGAATCCTTTATTGGTTGTTTTCACTGATTTAGATTGGGTTGACAACCCTGATGATCAGAAGTCTACTACAGGTTATGTTTTTAGCCTTGGTTCAAGACCTATCACTTGGGAATGTAAGAAACAACAGGGTATTTCACTTTCTTCAGCAGAAGCAAAGTACTGAGAAGTGGTAAATGCAAGTTAGGAAGCCTTGTGTATTTGACAGATCCTTTCATATTTTGGATTCCAACAGCAGCATCTGACCAACTTTTAGTGTGAAAATCATAGTGACATCAAGATCATCAAAGACCTAGTTCAAGATTAGCGCCGAAAACACATAGAGATACACATGCACTTCATCAGAAAGCTCATTCATGATCAAGTTATTGTGTCACTATTTTAAATCCTTCAATCCTATACCAAGTTGTTCTTAAGGGGGGATGTTAGGATATTTATACACTTAGGAGTTAGTTAAGATCTACTTGGTCTAATGTATCATTAGTTACAAGTGTGTTTCTTAGTGTGGTTTTTTAGTATGCATTTGTAGTTAGGAAATCTGATGGTCACGATATGTTCCTGACAGTTCATATTATCCTCGATCTGAACGACAATTGATCTGTGGCTTAGCACCCGATTGGTCCATGATCTCTATTTAAAGATCATGGAGAGTCATTTGTCGATGATTTGTTGTGAGAAACTCTATTGTAAAATCTCTTTGTAATATTTTTATTTTTCATTAATAAACTACTCCAAGTGGCCGCATTGGCTAGGCTCATGGATGTTTCCCCGTAGGGGTTTTACCACGTCAAACATTGGTGTGTTGATCTTTGATATAGTTGTGTGAGTAGTTACTGAAGGTGTTCATCCTTTGTTGGAATACATGTGTTTTCGAAAACATTTGGATGATCAATTATGTCATCGTATGGTTGTGCTAATACCAACCCGATGAATGCATTGGATACATCGACATGGACATGAAAGTTTCTCGACCAGTGTGGAAATTTTAGAATGGGGACTTCAACCAACTTCTTCTTTAAGAATTCGAAGGGTTCCTGACAATCTTAGCTCCATATAAACTTAGCATCTTTTCACAAGAGCTCATCTATTGCGAAAGTGATGTCTGAATAATGGTGTATATGTTGATATTTCTATGTAACTACAGAAGATATTCTTTTTTATTTGTATTGGTCAAACCTAGAGAAGGTTATTGTAATCTTATTGTATAAATTGACTCAAAATAAATTACTATTTTATTGTTATCCTTATTGTAAAATTCAAAACAACCCCTCTTAGGGTTGCATCTTTTCAGGAGTCAATTATGTGTATAAATAGAGGTTAAGTCCCTCTCATTTGTACACACACACAACTTGCCTTCTCTTGTGTATTTGGAGCATAGAAAGGAAGGTCTATCACATGAGGTCTTGTTTTCTTGGTCTTTGGTATCTTGGTCTTGGTATATTTGTGGAGAGCTATAATGTTATATTGTATTGATTGAAGGAATATATATTGAAGAATTGGTTTTTGGGTTATGTATCTTGTGTTATGTGATTTTTTATCTTCTAGTGATCCTATTACATGCAATTGTTAATGAATGTTAAAGAAGATAATTGTAACTTCTAAAATTCTAACATGGTATCAGAGCAGGCCTAAATAGAAGACAATTCACAAATATAGAAGACAAAGGAGTTATTTTTCTTGATAGGAGTGGTTTCTAGACAAGACAATACCACCATCAAGTATGCCCTAGTGGAGCACATATTTTCCCTGGATCAGATCTTTAGAATCCAAAATTTGTGATTTAGGGCCATGATGACTACCAAAACCAAGATTGATGAGAAGTTGGAGGGAGATGATAACTTCAGATCCTGGAGGTATAGAGTATCCATTCTATTAGAAAAACAGGACCGTGGAGCAATAAAATAAAACAAATGCAAAAATAAAACACAGAAGACACATAATACAATAGCGACACAGATTTACGTGGTTCACCCAGTGTGGGCTACCTCCACCAAAGAAATTTCCAGGTCCTTCCTTTATTATTATCCATCATATGAAGGGATACAACCTACAACAAACCCGATATAACACCCTATTCTTTCTCTCACAGCCTCCTATCTCATAATATAATATTTTCTATCATACTTAGCCACAATACATTTCCCTCATAATAGAGGGTTGCCTTCTAGGGAGAAAAACCCTAACATAATTTCTCGTTAGATATGTGACCTTATAATGAACGGTCCAAATTTCCAATGAAATTACAATATACATTTACAAGGCAATTTTTCCTTCGGGGGCTTCACCCCTGAACCCCCAAGACCCCGTAGAGGGGGTACCCCCTTTGCACTCCCCCACGTGGAAGAGTGTACATTATTCTAGGGTGTAAAGACTTCATGGGGTATAAACATAGCTGAAAACAAAAGACCTCTCAATCAGGAAGATAATCAGGCTCCACAACCAACAATCTCCAACTTGGAGACTGATCACAACAACTCCACCACTGTTGTATATGATGGACTCTAAAACTTCTTGGAATTTGAAAATTTCTCATCTTCATCTTCATTCTTGAAGACCAACTAAAACTGACCAGGAACTCAGTTTATCCCTGGTTACTTCCTTTGTTAACATGTCTGTAGGATTCTGGATAGTGTGTATATTTTCCAACTTCAAATGTTCATATTCTAAGGAGGATCATATGAAATGGTACCTTAGTTGTATATGCTTAGTATTCTAATGGAAGGTTGAGTTTTTTGCAAGATGAATGGAACTCTGACTATCACAGTACAACCTATCATTCTCCTACTTCTTTCCTAATTTCTCCATAAACCTCTGTAACAAATCATTTCTTTACCATCATCTGTAGTGGCAACATACTCTGCTTTTGTTGTTGAAAGTGCAACAACCTTTTTCAGTTTTGAAATCCAACTTACTCTTGTTCCACCTATAGTAAAAATATACCCTGTGGTGCTCCTCCTGCTATCTTTATCACCTACCATACATGAATGAACATATCCTTGTAGAAAAGTGTTTGATCCTCGAAAACATAATGCATGAGTAGCAGTACCTCTCAAATACCTGAGAATCCACATTACTGCCTCCCAATGGTCTTTACTTGGATTTTTCATATATGTTCTCACAACTCCCACTGCATGTGCAATATCTGGTCTTGTACAAACCATCACACACATCAAGCTGCCAACTACTGATGAATAAGGGACCCTAGACATGTATTCTATCTCCTCCTGTGTCTTGGGACACATTTCCCTAGTTAATTTGAAATGACTGGCCAAAGGTGTACTAATTGGTTTTGCATTCTACATTTTGAACCTCTCCAACACCTTCTCTATGTACTCACCCCGAGACAATGTCAATTTGTGATTTTTCTTGTCTCTTGTTATTCTCATACCAAGGATTTTATTTGCAACACCCAAATCCTTCATCGCAAATGAATTAGCTAATTTCTTCTTGAGCACATTTATATCCTACATATTAGACCCTGCAATAAGCATGTCATCTACATACAATAGCAAGATAATTTAGCTTCCATTTTCTAGCCTTTTGAAATAAACACAGTGATCAGAATGACATCTACTATAACCTTGTTCTTTCATAAACCTGTCAAACTTCAAATACCATTGCCTTGGAGCTTGCTTTAATCCATACAATCTCTTCTTCAACCTACATACCAAGTTCTCCTTCCCTTTGACCTCATACCCCTGTGGCTGCTACATATAAATCTCTTCCTCCAAATCCCCATGGAGAAAAATTGTTTTTACATCTAGCTGCTCAAGATGAAAATCTTCTACTTCCACAAGACTTAAAATAGTCCTAATTGAAGTCATTTTAACAACAAGAGAAAATGTTTCATCAAAATCTATACATTTCTTTTGTGAAAACCCCTTTACAACAAGTCTATCCTTGTACCGCTTTTCTCCTCCATCTTCTTCCTTCAACTTGTAAACCCATTTATTCTTCAATGCTCTTTTTCTTGTAGGCAACTGAACCAAGTCCCAAGTCTGGTTATTTACCAAGGAATCCATTTCCTCCTTCATGCCTTGCTCCCACTTCTTTTTTGTGTCTACCTACATTGCCTCTTCATAACATTATTGTTCACGAGAATCAGTCAACAATAAATAATACAATGAAGGAGAGTATCGTTCATGGGGTATACTTAACCTGGTATATATTCTAACCACACTTGTAGGATTTTGAGGTACCTGCTACTCCTGTTGTTGTACATTTTGATTTTCTCATTCCTTTGGAATTTCTTTTTCAATGATATCATCAAGCACTGTGTATTCTTGTTTTTCTTTTTCCTGTTTATTTCCCTGCAACTGATCTTTGTACATGACCTTCTCATTGAATATGACATATCTACTCCTAATGATTTTTTTATTTTAATAATCCCATAAGAGATAACCAAAATCATTAACACTGTATCCAACAAAGGTACACTTCTTGGATTTTGCCTCAATCTTTGTTCTATTTTCTTTATCAATATGGACAAATGCTTCACAACCGAAAGTTTTCAAGAAAGAATAGTTTACCTTTTTTCCTGTCCATTCCTCCT
>SNQJ01S0019306.1:82990-113814 GCA_010110895.2 Picea sitchensis | reverse complement strand
AAATCCCATGGTATGAACAGTAATAATCAAACTCCTTGTTGCAATATTCACCTCCGTTATCTGATCTGAGACACTTCAAACTTTTTCTTGTCTCATTCTCAACCAAATTTTTCCATTTCTTAAAAGTATCAAAAACATCAGATTTTTGTTGAATGCAATAAACTCAAGTTTTTCTAGTTGCATCATCAATAAAAGTAACATAGTAATGAGATCCACCAAGATATGATACCTGAGTTGGTCCCCATACATCTGTATGCACAAGCTCTAACCTTTCATTCTTCTTTTCTTTTCCGACGCTGAGAAATCTAAATCTCTTCCGTTTTCCACAAACACAATGCTCATAGAAGTCCAAATCAATTTGTTTAAGATCTGGCAACAAATTCATTTTGTGAAATATCTGCATTCCCTTCTCACTCATGTGTCCCAACATATGATGCTACCGTGTTGTATCCACTCCTATAGAAGATAAAGAGATAGAAGAGTCAGTACTACCAGTACATAAATACAATGTACCTACCTTCTCTCCTTTTGCTATCACCAATGATCCTTTGATGACTTTCCACGTCTTATCTGTAAATATGGATATACAACCTTCACTTGCCAACTGTACTATTGAAATTAGATTTTTACTTAGATCTGGAAAACGTCTTACATCTTTCAACAACCATTGGTTTCCATTGATTTTCTTTATTCTTACCCTTACCATTCCAACAATTTTTCATGGTGCATCATCACCCAAATGAACCTATCCAAAATCACCTTGAACATAATCTAGAAAATTTTTCCTATGGGGTGTGGCATGAAATGAATCCCATGAATCTACTACCCAAGACTCATAAATATTATCTATAGAAAGAATCAAAGCATCTTGTAACACATCACCTGTTACATTTTCTTCATGATTTCTCTCTTGCTGTCCATCTCTTTGTTTCTTTGGAGCTCTGCAGTCTTTCTTCAAATGTCCTTTCTTCCCACAATTCCAACACTCTATCTTTCCAAGTCCAGATTTGTATCTACCCTTCCTAGAATTCCCACAGTTCCCTGGGCCCTTTCCTCTATCATTTTGTCTTCCCCTATTCTCCATGTTCAACGGATTACCTGATATCTCACCTGTATTTTTCCATCGCATTTCCTCACTAAGGATAACACTGAAAACATCATCAAATTTTAAAGTATTTGAACCAGAGACAGAGTTACTTACATCCATGACCAAGTCGTTCCAACTTTCTGGAAATGAGCACAAGATTAGAAGAGCCCTGACCTCATCATCAAAGTCCACTTTTATAGAACTTAGTTGATTAGTAACCATATTGAAATAATTTAAATGATCTGCAACAGACCCACCTTCTGACATATTCATATTAAATAATATCTTCATTAGAAATGCCTTATTGGACGCTAAGGGTTTTTCATACAATTTAGTTGATGCATCCATCAAACCCTTTGTTGTCTTTTCTTTCGAAATATTGAAAGCCACCGAAGCTGCCAGGCTCAGCTATATTGTTCCTAGATCCTTTCTGTCAAGAATCTCACATTCTTCATCCTTCATGGCCGTTGGCTTCTTTGCTACTCCGCCCAATGGTAGGAATAGATCCTTTTGATATAAGTAATATTCCATCTGCATCTTCCATAACTCGTAGTTTTGGCCGTTAAATTTCTTGACCCTAAACTTTCCATCTTCCTCCATTACTCCCACTCGAACCAAGAACCCTCATTTCCTGCAAGTTACCTTTTTCTCTGATACTAGTTGTTAGAAAAAATAGGATCGTGGAGCAATAAAATAAAACAAATGAGGAAATAAAACACAAAATATACACAATACAATAGAGACACAGATTTACGTGGTTCACCTAGTGTGGGCTATGTCCACAAGAGAAATTGCCAGGTCCTTCCTTTATTATTATCCATCATATGAAGGGATACAACCTACAACAAACCTGTTGTAACTTCCTCTTCTTTCTCTCACAGTTTCCTATCTCAGAATACAATATTTTCTATCATACTTATTCGCAATACATTTCCCTCATAAAAGAGGGTTTCCTTCTAGGGAAAAAAACACTAACATATATTCTACTATTAGATCTGTGACCTTATAATGAACGGTCCATATTTACAATGAAAATACAATATACATTTGCAAGGAATTTTTTCCTTCGGGGGCTTCTCCCTCGAACCCCCTAGTCGGGGGGATGGACCTCGTAGAGGGGTTACCTCCCCTCTTCACTCCCCCATGTGGAAGTGTGTACATTCTTTTGGGGTGTAAAGACTTCACGAGGTATAAACACGGCTGAAAATAAAAGACCTCTGAATCAGGAAGATAATCAGGCTCCACAACCAACACATCCTCATAGAATAACATGATCTAGAGAAGTTCACTAAAGAATAGGTTTCAGAACCAGAGGGAGATGAATCTAAAGAAAATCACAAGAAGGATATGGTCAAAGAAAAGAGGATTATTGCAGAATCCATTAAGGACCGTCTTATTCATCACATATCTTCATTATCCACTCCAAAAGAAATGATGGATGCCTTAACCTGAATATTTGAAGGCAACAACATCAACCGAAGAATGACCTTGAGAACTTAGTTAAAGAATGTGAGGATGCATAATTCAGAAAATATCCACTCTTAATTATCAAGAGTGAACCATATCAAGGAGAATATAGAAGCCATTGGTGATATAGTGAATGGAGAAAAAATGGCGATGACCACCTTGAATGGCCTCCCAAGGTCATGGGATGCATTTATTCAAGGGATATGCTCAAGAAGGAAGCTACCCAAGTTTAGTAGTCTATGGGAAGATTGCAACCAAGAGGAAGAAAGGACATAAGTAAGAGAATATAATATGACATATGGTGATCAAGCCCTAGCCTCCCACATCAGGAAAGGAAAGAGAAATAAAAAACCATCCTCACCCAAGAAGTTTCAGAGGGCCGAAGAAATAACCCAAATATTAGATGTTTATGTCGTCATAAAATGGGACACATTTCTAGGAATTGTTCCCTCATTCAGAGACCAAGGTAAAATAAAGGAGGTAAAATTCATCGTGTTCATATAGTTTAAAATGATGATCCAACAAAGAAGGTTTCAAAGGAATATGAATCAAGTGATGAGAAGTGTGTTATTATCTCATCTCTTACAGGAATTGTCACTCGTGGAAGTGACATTTGACTGGTGGACAGTGGTGCTTCCAAGCACATGACAGGTTATAAAGACTCATTGTCTAACCTTACTCATAAGGATTCACCACACAAGGTAAAATTGGGAGATGACTATAAATATCTGATCAAAGGAGTAGGAGAAGCCTCCTGCAAGTTAGACTTAGGAAATCCAATGAAGATGAAGGAAGTTCTCTATGTTCCTGCATTGAAGAAGAACCTTCTCTCGATTTCATCATTGGATGAGAAGGGTTACAGAGTTTCATTTGTTGATGGACAAGTTCTTATGTGGCCTAGAGGGAAGAGTTTTGATGATTTTGTTGTGATTGGAGTTCAAGAGGGAGGACTCTACAAATTTAAAGGGCGATCAGATTCAACATTAATTCAGGACATTATGAATCCCATTGAATTATGGAAAAGGAGATTTTCTCACCTACATTACAAGGCCCTATCAATTGTGAGAAATATGGTGATGGGACTACCACAGATCCATGCAAAACCATATGGCATGTGAAAAGGTTGTGCACAAGGAAAGAATGTGAAGCACTCCTTTCTCGGTAGCAATAGTAGAGCCAAAAGAGTATTGGACATCATGCACTCAGATGTGTGTGGACTGATGACATCAAGTTCAAAAAGTTGTTATGTATATTATGAGTCTTTTATTGATGATTAATCATGTAAAACTTGGATCTATTTGTTGAAGGAAAAGAATGAAGTGTTTATCAAATTCAAATAATTTAAGGCACTGGTAGAAAACCTGATAGAGAGGTAGATAAAAACCTTGCGATCAGATAATGGAGGAGAATTCACTTCAGAGGAATTCAAAGAATATTTCAAGAAACTGGGATTAAGAGGGAGATTTATACTCCTTATAATCCTCAACAAAATGGAGTAGCATAAAGGAAGAATTATATGATCATGGAAGCAATGAATGTTATGATCCATGATCAAGATCTACCTATGCATTTGTGGGAAAAAGAAGAAAATACTACATTGTACGTGCAGAACAGAAGTCCCCACAAAGTACTTGAAAACAAGACACTAGAGGAGATTCTTTTATGATAGAAGTTAGAAGTCATACATCTAAGGATATTTTGTTTCCCTGTATTTGTGCATGTCCCCAAGGAAAAGAGGAAAAAATTGGATCCATCTGGAAAGAATGGAATTTTTTTTGGTTACACTAACACAACAAAGGAATACATGATATATATTCTCGATGACTGGAAAGTTGACATTAGATGAGATGTCACCTTCAAAGAGAGTGCAACTTTCAACAGATCAAAATAGGACTGTGCAAAAGAGGTTCATGAGGAGGAGAATGAAGTTACTAGAGTTCCAGAGGCAGAAGTTGTTGAACCATAGGAAGTCATTCATGAGAATAATGACATGGCAGAACCTCAGAGGCCAGCAAAGATTTCTTATTGCAATAGAAGATTAGCTTGGGAATAGGAGATCATTAGAGATGTAGAAAGATATGGTGCCCCAAAAAATTATCTCAAGGAAAGTAAGAACTCGAAACTATATTCCATCTATCTCGCATGTTTGTGTGATATCATGGATGCAAAAATATCCAGTTATGAAGAGGTTTCAAAAAAGAGGGTATGGAAGGATGTCATGGGGGAGGAATTTCATTCCATAGTAAAGAATGATGTATGGAATGTGGTCCCCAGACCGAAGGAGAAATCAATAGTAATTTCAAAATGGATCTACAAGACGAAACATGCAGTTGATGGAAGTATTGAAAATTATAAGGCTAGATTTATGACTCAAGGATTATCTTAGAAAGAGGCAATTAACTATGAGGAGACATTTTATCCCATGACAATATATACCTCGATCAAGACTATACTTTTGTTGTCCACAGTAATGAAATGGAAGGTGCATTAGATGGATGTGAAGACATCCTTCTTGAATGGTGAAATAAAAGAGGAAGTATATGTGGAGCAGACACAAGGGTTCGAGGTACATGACAGGGAGACACATGTGTGTAGATTGAAGAAGGATTTATATGGATTAAAGAAGGCACCCAGAACAGGGTATGGCAGGATCGACAATTTTCTGATGAGCTTAGGATTTACAAAGAGCAGTGCAAATCCTAACCTTTACTTTAAGGTTCTAGATGATGGCCCGGTAATACTATTGTTGTATGTGGATGACCTATTTCTAACAGGTGTGGAAAATATCATCTTAGAGTGTAAGAGAAATTTTTTTGTTGAGTTTGAGATGAAATATCCCGGGATGATGCATTACTTTTTGGGTCTCGAGGTATGGCAAAGATAGGATGAGATATTTTTGAATCAAGGGAAGTATGTAGTGGAAATCCTGAAGAGGTTCAGGATGTTGGATTTCAAGGAAGTGGCTACACCTATGGTATCAAATCTGAAGTTGCTGCATGATACGACTTAAGAGACTATGAATGTTAATTTATACAGGAAAATTGTGGGTTTGTTGATGTATTTGACAAACATGAGACCGGATACATGTTTTGTTGTGAACACCCTGAGTCAATATATGGAGCATCCCAAGCAGGTTCATTTGGTCGCAGAAAAACATGTGATGAGGTACATTAAGGGTACATTTTATTATGGTCTCAAGTATGTGACATACCATGAGTTCAAGTTATATGGATATTTGAATTCAGATTGGTTTGGTAGTATACCTGATCGAAAGAGTACTTCGGCATATTGCTTCATTCTAGGCTCCAGCATGTTTTCATGGAGTAGTAGGAAGTAGTCATGTGTAGCACTCAGTACGACTGGGGTTGAATATGTCGCAGCATGTGCAATATGTAGAGAATCAATGTGGCTTCCGAAGCTGTTGTCTGGGTTATTTGGTCCCTCTTCAGAGGGAGTGATGATGTAAAAATGCATTACAAGGTAGTGGATGTCTTGGGGACATGTTGTATCTATTTAAGAGCTACCACAAACCTTGGATGCATTGGCTGTGAAGTCACATGGGTGCACATGATGAGGTATAGATGCATTGCGGGGTAGTAGATGTCATGGTGACATATTGAAGTTATTTGAGATCTACCCACAAGCCTTGGATGCATTGGATGTGAATTTGTGTTGTACTATGGATATTCGATGATGTATAGATTCATATGTTCAACAGTGAATGCTCATGAGCTCGTGTGGAAACAAAGAATACCTTCTTATTTAAGAGGGAGTGTTGATATTTCGATGTAACTACGGAATATATTATTTTGTATTTGTATTGGTCAAACCTCCATAAGGTTATTGTAATATTATTGTATAAATTGACTCAAAAGAAATTATTATTTTATTGTTATCCTTAGTGTAAAATTCAAAACAACCCCTCTTAGGGTTGCATATTTTTTAGAGTCAATTATGTGTATAAATAGAGTTCGAGTGCCTCTCATTTTTACACACACATAACTCACCTTATTTTATGTATTTGGAGCATAGAAAGGAAGGTCTAGTGCAAGGGGTCTTGGTTTCTTCGTCTTTGGTATCTTGGTCTTGGTCTATTTGTGGAGAGCTATAACGTGACATTGTACTGGTTGAAGGAATCTATACTGAAGAATTGGTTGATGGGTTTTCTTCCCCATGAGGGTTTCCTAGGATATAAATTGTGTTATGTGATTGTTTATCTTTCAATGATTCTATTACATGCAATTGTTAATGAATGTTAAAGAGGATAATTGTAACTTCTAAAATTATAATAGTATAAACATCTGATAATATCCTGTGAGTCCCAATAAAAATTTGATTTGTTTTTTATTCATGGGAATCTTTAGATCGAGGATAAGTTTAATATTTTCCATGTCAACTTTTACTCCCTCTTTACATACCATGTGTCCTAGAAGGATTCCAATTGGTGTGGAAAATATGCATTTCCTGGTGTTTAATGATAGTTGAATTTGTTTACCAAACTAGAAAACTACCAAAATGAACCAGTTGCAATAGGTGGGAAGCCACCGACATCCATATGCATCAATCCTCCCCTCTTAGGAATAAATGGTCTCCATTGCTTTGGTTTCCACCATTATATGAGGAAATTTCTGTTGAATTTGGCCCCAGGTGAGCCACTTGCCTTGGTGCAGTAGCTACCCTGCTTTGACAACTCGATAAAGATGGATGCTTTGATGCCGGGTTCCCTTGATCTGTGTGTCCACAATATGATCACTATATGCTTGTTGCATGAATTTAGGTTTGATATTTGTTGGTTTCAACTGCTATGATATCTTTGAGGTGTCCAATAATGGTGGGAAATATGGCCGAAGGAGAGCCACGTTGAAGACTGGGTGCAGGCCAAGGAAAGGGGAAATGTTGTGCACAAACGAATTGTCACCCACAACCTTGGTGATGGTGTATGGCCCATACTGGAGTGGGAGAATCTTCCTATGGGCCCCTGTAAGGTTTTCTTTTTGCAAGTGCAACCAAACTTTGTCTCCAACCTAAAACTTATGTGGCACTCAATGTTGATCATGGCGTTGCT
The DNA here is from genome assembly GCA_010110895.2 of Picea sitchensis. NCBI lineage: Eukaryota > Viridiplantae > Streptophyta > Pinopsida > Pinales > Pinaceae > Picea > Picea sitchensis. The sequence goes on along the minus strand of SNQJ01S0019306.1, from coordinate 106,195 downwards.
TGTACTTGGCATTGGACTTCTGTAAAATATCCTAAACCTGTTGGCAGATGTGTTGGATCCACCCAATGAACCAGGTGGGTTTTTCATCTTCTCGTGGAGTGGGAAACAATTCGACCGAGGTGTTTTCCAGGGTTAGTGAAACATCCATGGGGACCAATGGTTGGAATCCCAACCCCACCTGAAATGGGTTGTGGCCAGTTGAGCTATGCATGGCTCGGTTGTATCTATGTTGGACATAGGGAAGACTCTCATCCCATGTGCGGAGGTTCTTTTAATTTTACATGCAGAGGATATGTACGATCATCCGATTGATGACTCTAGTTTGGCCATTTATCTAGGGGTGGAAGGCAGTGGATTTGGTGATCTTGGTATCCAGCAGTGACCAAAGGCTCGACCATAATTTGTTGAGGAACCAACTGTCCCTATCTGCAAAAAAGGTTTTTGGGATCCCAAAGTGTACCCAGACATGTTCAAATAAGAGAAGTGGCCTATGCGGTGATGTTCTTTTTGTAGGAGGTCAAAAATCACCATCTTGGAAAAGTGATCAACAATAACAAAAACACAGGCATTTCCCCTCTTGGTGGATAGGAGTCTCGACATGTAGTCCATTGAGATGGATTCCCACATCTTTTTAGGAATAGGAAGAGGGGTGTACAAGCCCTATTTCTTAGTGGTTGATTTGGCAATAGTGCATGAGGTGCAGGACCTGATATACTTGTCGACATCTTGTTAAAGTTTCGGCTAGTAGAAATGTTTCTCCAGCACTGCCACTGTCTTTTCAACGCCAAAGTGTCCTGACACCGAATTGTAGTGAGATTCTCAAATTAGATTCACACCCTAACTTGATGGATTTCATAGATGGCCCAGATGGAACAACATCCCGTCTTGAAGATGGAAATTAGCGACCACTGAGTTTTCTCCCAACATTTGGTAGGTGGTGGAGAAGTAAGGGTTTGTCTCATAAAGGTGGGTCCATCCAAAGGTCTCATGGCAGTAAGAGTCTAACATCATGGTGAGTGTTGCGACTAGAGCTCGACTGAGGAAATCAACAAATCGGTAGGTACTTCTTGTTTTATACTTGATGTTGAGGTGGAACTATTCTAAGTATATGGACCACTTATGATGGAGTTCATTCTACAATTTTCCTTGGGTCTACATGAACTGTAGTGGCTTGTGATTAATGTGGGTGACTATCTCCTTCCCTGGAAGGTAATGTCTCCACTGGCGGCAGGCTTGCACAATGGAGTAAATTTATTTTTTGTAAGTAGGGTACTTACGAACAACATTTGATAGTGTCTCACTCTTGATTCCTTTTGTGATGCTTTGATTATAGAGAAAGATAATCTTGTACAACTTGGAGTGATCAGCACTGAAGGTACCTCAATAAAGCCTTAGTCGCCCAGAAGAAATATAAACCCAAGAATCCCAAGAAGAAACACCCCCACCACAAAAACAAGCAACATAATGGTCCCAAACCCACACGGACAACTTCGGCTCCTAATGGTGACAAAGGAGAAAAATCTCAAAATAAGAAGACCAACAGACATTGAAACTTTTGTGATAAAGATCGATGGTCATGATGAGTCCAAATTTTTCAAGAAGATGGAAACTTTAGAAGCAGCGATGAAGAAGCACAACATCAGTATTGATTCTATTTCTTCTTATTCTTCTCTTGGATATGCACTTTCTACTTCTAGTTTCTCCTTCAATGCAACTTCTACTTCTTCTTTTGATGAGTGGCTTATTGATTCTGGAACATCTTATCATATGACTAAGGATAAAGACATATTTTCTTCTCTAAATGAATGTAACACCAAGAAAATATTTGTTGGTGATGATAGATCTCTTAGTGTTGTAGGATCTGGAATAGTTCAAGTAGATAATGGTCATTTAATTATGTATTATGTGTTCTGAGTCTTTCTTGTAACCTTCTATCAGTATATCAAATCACTCATTTAGGTGAAGGTAAAATCGTAGAGTTTTCACCTCACTAAGTTGTAATTAAGGATCTAAAAGATCCTAAGCATGTTTTTGCAACTAGAATTGTTGATGATATTACCATGTTGTACAATTTTGACAACTTTGGGTCATCATCTTTTCCATCAGTTTTTGTTGCTCATATCGATGACTTGAGAAGAATTTGTCAAGAGCGGTTTGGTCATATAAACTATCGCTCATTACAAAAACTATGTAATCAATAGATGGTGACTGGTCTTCCTCTTGTTACATGCATAGATGGTGTTTGTGTCGGTTGTTTTCTCGACAAACATCATCGGGACAGTTTCAAAAAACGTGCCTCTTGGCATGCCTCGGGCGCTTTTCAGCTTGTTCACAATGACTTGTGTGGTCCACTTTATTCTCCTTGTTTTTCTGGGTGCAAGTATTTCTTAACTTTCATTGATGGCTTTTCTAGAAGAACTTGGGTTTACTTCATAAAACTTAAGACTGAAGTTTTTAACAAGTTTTTGACCTGCAAGGCCCTTGTAGAAAAGCAATATGGATATCAAATTCAAAGGTTAAGAAAAAATAATGGAGGTGAATATGTGAACAATAATTTTACAAGTTACTGTACTACACATGGCATCCAAATGAAACACATTATTCCATATACACCACAACAAAATGGTGTTGCTGAGAGAAATAACCGCACATTAAAAGAAATGGATAATTGTATGATCCAATCTAAGGGATTAAGTCTAAAGTATTGAGAAGAAGCCATCAACTATGAAAGTTACGCAGTAAATCACACTCCCACAAAGGCTCTTAAAAATATAACACCGAAATAATCTTGGACTAAAATTAAACCAGATGTAATCCACTTCTGTGTATTTGGAAGTATAGCATGGGCTCACATTCCTGATGAGAAAAGGAAAGAATTGCAACCTAAAAGTGAGAAGTGTATATCTGTTGGTTATTTTGAAGATGTCAAAGGTTATATAATTATTCAATCACATTCTAATGAAATTATTATAAGAAGATATGTTAAATTTGATGAAATTCTCTTGGCCTACGAGCCTAATTCAATGATTGTGCCTCCTTTGGCCTGTGAGTCGTCTTCAGTGTTTGTGCCTTCTTCTGTTCCTATTCTGGTTCTTCTTCAGATGATGACAGTGAGGATGAAAATCCACCTCTACATGCCCACCTTCCTCCAAATAAGTCCTTTGAATCTAAACCAGCACCAGCTCCACCGCTTCCTAGATGGCCTCATTCAACACGAGAAGCAAGTGGTGATCTTATTGGTGACCCTTCATATCAGCGTTGAACACGTTCATAGTTCTAGAGAGCCTCTTCTCTTTTAGCTCAAGTTTTAAAGACTCGTGATCTAGAGACATTTGCAAAAGCTTCAGTTCATCTAGATTGGGATACAATAATGAATGAAGAGTATCATTGTTTAATGGTAAACGATACTTGGGATCTTGTACCTCTTTCGAAAGGAAGAAAACTTGTCAGATGTAAATGGTTCCATAGAAATAAGTATGCATCATATGGAAGTATTGAAAGGCGCAAGGCTCGGTTAGTTTCCAAAGGATTTTCCCAAGTTGAAGGAATTGACTATAATGAAACCTTTTCCCCTGTAGATAAAATGAATTCCATCCACATTTTTATTTCCCTTGTTGCCTCACATAAATGGGAGATCCATTAGATGGATGTTAAATCCACCTTCTTACATGGAGATTTTCAAGAAGAAATATACATGGAAAAACCTCATGGCTATGTCTAGAATGACTCTATCCTTGTTTGTCGCCTTAAGAAATCTCTTTATGTTCTTAAGAAAGCTCCTTGAGCTTGGTATGCCAAAATGGACAACTTTCTTATTGACACCAGATTCTATAGATGTCATTTTGATCCTAATGTATATACCAAGAAAGTAGGAATTCATCTCATAATCCTTGTCCTTTATTTTTTATGACCTCATCCTTACTGGTAGTGATTTGAAACTTATAAACCATGTGAAAACCATCTTTAAGAAGAAATTTGAAATGACAGACTTAGGATTTTTGTTCTATTTCCTTGGCCTCCATATTTTGAAAACCAATGAAGGAATTTTTCTTTACTTGTCTAAGTATGCTTGTGACCTTCTTCGTCACTTTCACATGGAATATTGTAAACCAGCCCCTTCTCCCTTCCAGTCTAGAATCAAGCTTGTTTCCACCTGTACTTCTCCCAAAGTTGATGCCACCTTGTACCGTAAGTTAGTTGGTATCCTCTTATACTTAACTCATACTCATCTTGATATTTCCTTTGTTGTTGATGTTGTTACCCGGTATATGCAGATACCCCATGAAATCCATTGGAAAGCAGCTAAAAGGATACGTTTCTATGTCTATGGTACGGTTCAGTTTGGGATACATTATAATTCAGGGGGAAATCCTTTATTGGTTGGTTTCACTGATTCAGATTGGGTCGACAACCCTGATGATCAAAATTCTACTACAGGTTATGTTTTTAGCCTTGGTTCAAGACCTATCACTTGGGAATGTAAGAAACAATAGGGTATCTCACTTTCTTCAGCAGAGGCAGAGTACCGAGAACCGGTAAATGCAAGTCAGGAAGCCTTGTGGCTTTGACATATCCTTTTAGATTTTGGATTCTAGTAGCAGCATTCAACCAAACTTTAGTGTGAAAATCAGAGTGCCATCAAGCTCGCCAAAGACCCAGTTCAACATTAGTGTAGAAAACACATAGAGATATGCATGCACTTCATCAGAAAGCTCATTCATGAAGTTATTGTGTCACTATTTTAAATCCTTCAATCCTATCCCAAGTTGTTCTTAGGGGCTGATGTTAGGATATTTATACACTTGGAATTTAGTTAATATCTACTTGGTCTAATGTATCATTAGTTACAAGTGTGTTTCTTAGTGTGGTTTTTTAGTATGCATTAGTATGCATTTGTAGTTAGGAAATCTGATGGACATGATATGTTCCTGACATAGAGTGATTTGACACTTCATATTCTCCTCGATCTTAATGACAATTGATCTGTGGCTTAGCACCCGATTGGTCCATTATCTCTATTTAAAGAGCATGGAGAGTCATTTGTCGATGATTGATTATGAGAAACTCTATTGTAAAATCTCTTTGTAATATTTTTATTTTGCATTAATAAACTACTCCAAGTGGTCTCATTGGCTAGGGTCATGGATGTTTCCCCGTAAGGGTTTTACCATGTCAAAACATCGGTGTGTTGATCTTTGTTCTATTTGTGTGAGTGGTTACTGAACGTGTTCATCCTTTGTTGGAATACATGGGTTTTCGAACACATTTGGATGATCTATTATGTCATCATATGGTTGTGCTAATACCAACCCGACGACTACATTGGATAGATTGACATGGACATGAAAGTTTCTCAACCAGTGTGGAAATTTTAGAATGGGGGCTTCAACCAAATTCTTCTTTAAGAATTCGAAGAAATCCTGACAATATTATCTCCATATAAACTTAGCATCTTTTCACAAGAGCTCATCTATTGGGAAGGTGATGTCTGAATAGTGGTGTATATGTTGATATTTCTATGTAACTACAGAAGATATTATTTTTTATTTGTATTGGTCAAACCTCAAGAAGGTTATTGTAATCTTATTGTATAAATCGACTCAAAATAAATTATTATTTTATTGTTATCCTTATTGTAAAATTCAAAACAACCCCTCTTAGGGTTGCGTCTTTTCGGGAGTCAATTATGTGTATAAATAGAGGTTAAGTTCCTCTCATGTGTACACACACACAACTCGCCTTCTATTGTGTATTTGGAGCATAGAAAGGAAGGTCTATCACATGAGCTCTTGATTTCTTGGTCTTTGGTATCTTGGTCTTGGTATATTTGTGGAGAGCTATAACATTATATTGTACTGATTGAAGGAATATATATTGAATAATTTGTTGTTGGGTTATATATCTTGTGTTATGTGATTTTTTATCTTCCAGTGATCCTATTACATGCAATTGTTAATGAATGTTAAAGAAGATAGTTGTAACTTCTAAAATTCTAACATGGTGTCAGAGCAAGCCTAAATAGAAGACAATTCAGAGATATAGAAGACAAAGGAGTTGTTTTTCTTGATAGGAGTGGTTGCCAGACAAGATAATACCACCATCAAGTACACCCTAGTGGAGTGCGTATTTTCCCTGGATCAGATCTTTAGAATCCAGAATTTGTGATTTAGGGCCATGATGAATACCAAAACCAAGATTGATGAGAAGTTGGACGGAGATGACAACTTTAGATCCTGGAGGTATAGAGTATCCATCCTGTTAGAAAAATAGGACCTTGGAGCAATAAAATAAAACAAATGTGGAAATAAAACACAGAAGATACACAATACAATAGAGAGACAGATTTACATGGTTCACCTAGTGTGGGCTACCTCCACTAGATAAATTTCCAGGTCCTTCCTTTATTATTATCCATCATATGAAGGGATACAACCTACAACAAACTCGATATAACTCCCTCTTTTTTCTCTCACAACCTCCTACCTCAGAATACAATATTTGCTATCATACTTAACCTCAATACATTTCCCTCATAAAAGAGGGTTTCCTTTTAGGGGAAAAAACCCTAACATAGTTTCTATCGTTAGATATACGACCTTATAATGAATGGTCTAGATTTCCAATGAAATTACAATATACATTTACAAGACAACTTTTCCTTCGAGGGCTTCACCCCCAAACCCCCTAGACCTCGTAGATGGGGTACCCCCTCTGCACTCCCCACGTGGAAGAGTGTACATTATTCTGGGATGTAAAGTCTTCATGGGGTATAAATACAGCTAAAAACAAAAGACCTCTGAATCAGGAAGATAATCAGGCTCCACAACCAACAATATCCCACTTGGAAACTGATCACAACAACTCCACCACTGTTATATATACTGGACTCTGAACCTTCTTGTACTTGGAAAATTTCTCAACTTCATCTCCATTATTGAAGACTAACTGAAACTGACTAGGAACTCAGTTTCTCCTTGGTTACTCCCTTTATTAACATGTCTGCAAGATTCTGGCTAGTGTGTATCTTTTCCAACTTCAAATGTCCATATTCCAAGGAGGATCATATGAAATGGTACCTTAACTATATATTCTTAGTATTCTAATGGAAGGCTAAGTTTTTTGCAAGATGAATGGCACTCTGACTATCACAGTACAACCTGTTGTTCTCCTGCTTCTTTCCTAATTCCTCCATTAACCTCTGTAACCAAATCATTTATTTACTAGCATCTGTAGCGGAAACATACTCTACTTTTGTTGTTGAAAGTGAAACAACCTTTTGTAGTTTCAAAATCCAACTTACTCGTGTTCCACCTATAGTCAAAATATACCCTGTGGAGCTCCTCCTGCTATCTTTATCACCTACCATATATGAATCAACATATCCTTGTAGAAAAGTGTTTTATCCTCGAAAACATAATGCATGAGTAGAAGTACCTCTCAAATTCCTGAGAATCCACATTACTGCCTCCCAATGGTCTTTACCTAGATTGTTCATATATGTTCTCACAACTCCCATTGCATGTGCAATATTTGGTCTTGTTCAAACCATCGCATACATCAAGCTGCCAACTACTGATGAATAAGGGACCCTGGACATGTATTCTATCTCCTCCTGTGTCTTGGGATACATTTCCCTAGTTAATTTGAAATGGCTGGCCAAAGGTGTACTAACTGGTTTTTCATTTTGCATCCTAAACCTCTCCAACACCTTCTCTATGTAGTCACCCCGAGACAATGTCAATTTGTGATTTTTCCTATCTCTTGTTATTCTCATACCAAGGATTTTATTTCTAGCAACCAAATCCTTCATCGCAAATGAATTAGCTAATTTCTTCTTGAGCACATTTATATCCTGCATGAATTAGTTAATTTATTCTTGAGAATATTTATATCCCGCATATTAGACCCCTAGTTGCATGTCATCTACATACAATACAAGATAATATAGCTTCCATTTTCTATCCTTGAAATAAAACATAGTGATCGTAATGACATCTACTATAAATTTTTTCTATCATTAACCTGTCAAACTTCAAATAATTGGATCATTTTGGAGCTTTCTTTAGGCCATACAAGCTCTTTCAAACTCCGTGATAACAAATTCTCCTTCCCTTTGACCTCATAAATTGTGGATGCTACATATAAATCTCTTCCTCCAAATCCCTCTATGGAGAAAAGTTGTTTTCACATCTAACCTGCTTCGTTTAAGATAAAAATCTTCTACTACCACAAGACCTAAAATAGTCCTAATTGAAGTCATTTTAACAATAGGAGAAAATGTTTCATCAAAATATATACATTTCTTTTGTGCAAACCCCTTTACAACAAGTCTATCCTTGTACTGCTTTTCTCCTCCATATTCTTCCTTCAACTTGTAAAACCATTTATTCTTCAATGCTCTTTTTCTTGTAGGCAATTGAACCAAGTTTCAAGTTTGGTTATTTACCAAGGAATCCATTTCCTCCTTCATGACTTTCTCCCACTTCTTTTTTGTGTCTACCTACATTGCCTCTTCATAACATTATCGTTCACCAGAATTAGTCAACAATAAATAATACAATGAAGGAGAGTATCGTTCAGGGGGTATACTTAACCTGGTAGATCTTATAACCACACTTCCAGGAGTTTGAGGTACCTACTACTCCTGTTGTTGTACATTTTGATTTTCTGGTTCCTTTGGAATATCTTTTTCAGTGATCTCATCAAGCACTGTGTATTCTTGTTTTTATTTTTCCTGTTTATTTCCCTGCAACTGATCTTTGTACATGACCTTCTCATTGAATATGACATATCTACTCCTAATGATTTTTTTATTTTCATAATCCCAGAATAGATAACCAAAATCATTAACACCGTATCCAATAAAGGTACACTTCTTGGATTTTGCCTCAAGCTTTGTTCTATTTTCTTTATCAATATGGACAAATGCTTCACAACTGAAAGTTTTCAGGAAAGAATAGTTTACCTTTTTTTCTGTCCATTCCTCCTATGGAATTCTAAAATCCAAAGAGCTTGAAGGTCCCTCATTTATTAAGTAAAAAAAAGTATCTACAACATCTCCCAAGAACTATAAGTGCAAACCATCATGCAATCTCACACTCCTTGCATGCTCCATGATTGTCCTATTCATCCTTTCTGGCACACCATTTTCTTGTGGTGTTCCTGGAACTGTCTTCTCTCTACAAATCCAATGGTATGAACAGTAATCATCAAACTCCTTTTTGCAATATTCACCTCCATTATCTGATCCGAGACACTTCAAACTTTTTCTTGTCTCATTTTCAACCAAAGTTTTCCATTTCTTAAAAGTATAAAAAACATTAGATTTTTTTCGAATGCAATAAACCCAAGTTTTTCTAGTTGCATCATCAATAAAAGTAACATAGTAACGAGATCCACCAAGACTTGATACCTAAGTTGGTACCCATACATATGTATGCACAAGATCTAACCTTTCATTCTTCTTTTCTTTTCTGACTCTGCGAAATCTAAATCTCTTCTATTTTCCATAAACACAATGCTCATAGAAGTCCAAATCAATTTGTTTAAGATCTGGAAACAAATTTATTTTGTGAAATATCTGCATTCCCTTCTCACTCATGTGTCCCAACATATGATGCCATTGTGTTGTATCCACTCATGTACAAGCTAAAGAGATAGAAGAGTCAGTACTTCCAGTACATAAATACAATGTACCTACCTTCTCTCCTTTTTCTATCACCAATGATCCTTTGATGAACTTCCATGTCTTATCTGTAAATATGGATATACAACCTTCACTTGCCAACTATACTGTTGAAATTAAATTTTTACTTAGATATGGAACATGTCTTACAGCTTTCAACAACCATTGGTTTCCATTGATTTTCTTTATTCTTACCCTTCCCATTCCATCAATTTTGCATGGTGCATCATCACCCAAATGAACCTATCCAAAATCACCTTGAACGTAATATAGAAAATGTTTCCTATGGGGTGTGGCATGAAATGAATCCCCTGAATCTACTACCCAAGACTCAGATATATTATCTATAGAAAGAATCAAAGCATCTTGTAACACATCACATGTTACATTTTCTTCATGATTTCTCTCATGTTGTCCATATCTTTGTTTCTTTGGAGCTCTGTAGTCTTTCTTCAAATGTCATTTCTTCCCTCAATTCCAACACTCTATCTTTCCAAGTCTGGATTTGTATCTACCCTTCCTAGAATTCCCACGGTTCCCTGGGCCCTTTCCTCTTTCATTTTGTCTTACCCTATTCTCCATGTTGAACGGATTACCTGATGTCTCACCTGTGCTTTTCCGTCGCATTTCCTCACTAAGGATAACACCGAAAACATCATCAAATTTTAAAGTATTTGAACCAGAGACAGAGTTACTTACAACCATAACCAAGCCGTTCCATCTTTCTGGAAATGAACACAATATTAGAAGAGCCCTGACCTCATCATCAAAGTCCACTTTTATAGAACTTAGTTGATTAGTAACCTACAACAAACCCGTTGTAACTTCCTCTTCTTTCTCTCACAGTCTCTTATCTCATAATACAATATTTTCTATCATACTTATCTGCAATACATTTCCCTCATAAAAGAGGGCTTCCTTCTAGGGGAAAACAAAAACTAACATAATTTCTACCATTAGATCTGTGACTTTATAATGAACGGTCCAAATTTACAATGAAATTACAATATACATTTACAAGGCAATTTTTCCTTCGGGGGCTTCACCCCAAAACCCCCTAACTAGGGGGATGGATCTCGCAGAGGGGGTACCCCACCTCTTCACTCCCCTGTGTGGAAGAGTGTACATTCCTCTAGGGTGTAAAGACTTCACGGGGTATAAACATGGTTGAAAAAAAATACCTCTGAATCAAGAAGATAATCAGGCTCCACAACCAACACATCCTCATAGAAGAACATGATCTAGAGAAGTTCACTAAAGGATAGGTTTTAGAACTAGAGGGAGATGAGGCTAAATAAAATCACAAGAAGGATATGGTCAAAGCAAAGAGGATTATTGCAGACTCCATTAAGGACCGTCTTATTCATCACATATATTCATTATCCACTCCAAAATAAACGATGGATGCCTTAACCTGAATATTTGAAGGCAACAACATCAACCGAAGAATGACCTTGAGAACTTAGTTAAAGAATGTGAGGATGCATAATTTAGAAAATATCTACTCTTAATTATCAAGAGTGAACTAGATCAAGGAGAATATAGAAGCCATTCGTGATATAGTGAATGGACAAAAAATGGCGGTGACCACCTTGAATGGCCTCCCAAGGTCATGGGATGCATTTATTCAAGGGATATGCTCAAGAAGGAAGCTACCCAAGTTCAGTAGGCTATGGGAAGATTTAAACCAAGAGGAAGAAAGGACATAAGTAAGAGAAGATAATATGACATATGGTGATCAAGCCCTAGCCTCCCACACCAGGAAAGGAAAGAGAAATAAAAAACCATCCTTACCCAAGAAGTTTCAGAGGGCTGAAGAAATAACCTAAATATCAGATGTTTCTGTCGTAAAAAAATGGGACACATTTCTAGGAATTGTTCCCTCATTCAGAGACCAAGGGAAAATAAAGGAGGTAAAAGTCATCGTGTTCATATACCTTAAAATGATGAGCCAACCAAGAAGTTTGCAAAGGAATATGAATCAAGTGATCAGGAGTATGTTCTTATCTCATTTCTTAGAGGAATTGTCACTCATGGAAGTGACATTTGGCTGGTGGGCAGTGGTGCTTCCAAGCACATGACAGGTTATAAAGACTCAATGTCTAACCTTACTCATAAGGATTCACCACACAAGGTAAAATTGGGAGATGACTATCATATCCGATCAAAGGAGTAGGAGAAGCCTCTTGCAAGTTAGACTCAGGAAAGCCAATGAAGATGAAGGAAGTTCTCTATGTTACTAGATTGAAGAAGAACCTTCTCTCGATTTCATCATTGGATGAGAAGGGTTACAGAGTTTCATTTTTTGATGGACAAGTTCTTATGTGGCCTCGAGGGAAGAATTTTGATGATTTTGTGGTGATTGTAGTTCAAGAGGGAGGACTCTACAAATTTAAAGGGCGATCAGATTCAAGATTAATTCACGACATTATGAATGCCATTGAATTATGGAAAAGGATATTTTCTCACCTACATTACAAGGCCCTATCAATTGTGAGAAATATGGTTATGGGACTACCATAGATCCATGCAAAACCAGATGGCATGTGAAAAGGTTGTGCACAAGGAAAGAACGTGAAGCACTCCTTTCTCGGTAGCGATAGCAGAGCCAAAAGAATATTGGACATCGTGCACTCAAATGTGTGTGGATCGATGACATCAACTTCACAAAGTTGTTATGTATATTATGTGTCTTTTATTGATGATTAGTCATGTAAAACTTGGATCTATTTGTTGAGGAAAAGAATGAAGTGTTTATCAAATTCAAATAATTTAAGGCACTGGTAGAAAACCTGATAGAGAGGTAGATAAAAACCTTGCGATCGGATAATGGAGGAGAATTCACTTCAGAGGAATTCAAAGAATATTTCAAGAAACTAGGATTAAGAAGGAGATTTATACTCCTTACAATCATTAGTAGAATGTAGTAGCAGAAAGGAAGAATCACATGATCATGGAAGAAATGAATATTATGATCCATGATCAAGATGTACCTATGCATCTGTGGGAAGAAGCAGAAAATACTACATTGTACATGAAGAACAAAAGTGCCCACAAAGTACTTGAAAACAAGAAACCAGAGGAGATGCTTTTACGATAGAAGTCAGAAGTCATACATCTAAGGATATTTTGTTTCCCCATATTTGTGCATGTCCCCAAGGAAAAGAGGAAAAAATTGGATCCGTCTAGAAAGAATGACATATTTGTTGGTTACACTGACACATCAAAGGAATACATGATATATATTCCTGATGACTGGAAAGTTGACATTAGCTGAGGAGGAGAATGAATTTACTAGAGTTCCAGAGGCATAAGTCGTTGAACCATAGGAAGTCATTCATGAGGATAATGACATGGCAGAACCTCAGAGGCCAGCAGAGATTCCTTCTTGCAAGAGAAGACTAGCTTGGGAATAGGAGATCATTAGAGATGCAGAAAGATATGGTGCCCAAGAAAATTATCTCAAGGAAAGTAAGAATTCGAAACTATATTCCATCTATATCGCATGTTTGTGTGATATCATGGATGCAAAAATATCCAGTTATGAAGAGGTTTCAAAAAAGAGGGTATGGAAGGATGCCATGGGGGAGGAATTGCATTCCATGGTAAAGAATGATGCATGGAATGTGGTCCCCAAACCGAAGGAGAAATAAATAGTAAGTTCAAAATGGATCTACAAGACGAAACATGCAGTTGATGGAAGTATTGAAAATTATAAGGCTAGATTTATGGCTCGAGGATTATCTCAAAAGGAGGGCATTAACTATGAGGAGACATTTTATCCGATGACAAGATATGCCTTGATCAAGACTATTTTTGTTGTCCACGGTAATGAAATGGAAGGTGCACCAGATGGATGTGAAGACATCCTTCTTGAATGGTGAAATAAAAGAGGAAGTATATGTGGAGAAGACACAAGTGTTCGAGGTACATGACAGGGAGACACATGTGTGTAGATTGAAGAAGGATTTATATGGATTAAAGAAGGCACCTAGAGCATGTATGGTAGGATCGAGAATTTTCTGATGAGCTTAGGATTTACAAAGAGCAGTGTAAATCCTAACCTTTACTTTAAGGTTGTGGATGATGGCCCGGTAATACTATTGTTGTATGTGGGTGACCTATTTCTAACAGGTGTGGAAAATCTCATCTCAGAGTGTAAGAGAAAATTTGTTGTTGAGTTTGAGATGAAATATCTCGGGATGATGCATTACATTTTGGGTCTCGAGGTATGGAAGAGATAGGATGAGATATTTTTGAATCAAGAGAAGTATGTAGTGGAAATCCTGAAGAGGTTCAGGATGTTGGATTTCAAGGAAGTGGCTACACCTATGGTATCAAATATGAATTTGTTGCATGATACGACTTTAGAGACTGCGGATGTTACTTTATAAAGGCAGATTGTGGGTTTGTTGATGTATTTGATGAACATGAGACTAGATATATGTTTTTTTGTGAACACCCTGAGTCAGTATATCAAGCATCCCAAGTAGGTTCATTTCGTCACAGAAAAACATGTGATGAGGTACATTAAGGGTACATTTGATTATGGTCTTAGGTATGTGACATACAATGAGTTCAGGTTATATGGATATTTGAATTCAAATTGGGCTGGTAGTATACATGATCGAAAGAGTACTTCAGCATATTGTTTCATTCTAGGCTCCAGTATGTTTTCATGGAGCAACAGGAAGCAGTCATGTGTAGTACTCAGTATGACTGAAGGTTGAATATGTGGTAGCATGTGCAACATGTAGAGAAGCAGTGTGGCTTCAGAAGCTGTTGTCTAGGTTATTTGGTCCCTCTTCAGAGGGAGTGATGATGTATAGATGCATTGCAAGGTAATGGATGTCCTGGGGACATGTTGTAGCTATTTAAGAGCTACCACAGACCTTGGATGCATTAGCTGTGAAGTCACATGGGTGCACATGATGAGGTATAGATGCATTGCGAGGTAGTGGATGTCATGGTGACATATTGAAGTTATTTCAGATCTACTCGCGGGCCTTGGATGCATTGGATGTGAATTTGTGTTGTACTATGGATATCTGATGATGTATAGATTCATATGTTCAACAATGAATGGTCATGAGCTCGTGTGGCAACAAATAATACCTTCCTATTTAAGAGGGAGTATTGATATTTTGATGTAACTACGGGATATATTATTTTGTATTTGTATTGGTCAAACCTCCAAAAGGTTATTGTAATATTATTGTATAAATCGACTCAAAAGAAATTATTATTTTATTGTTATCCTTATTGTAAAAGTCAAAACAACCCCTCTTAGGGTTTCATATTTTTGAGAGTCAATTATGTGTATAAATAGAGGTTGAGTTCCTCTCATTTTTACACACATGCAACTCACCTTCTTTTGTGTATTTGGAGCATAGAAAGGAAGGTCTAGCACAGGGGGTCTTGGTTTCTTCCTCTTTGGTATCTTGGTCTTGATCTATTTGTGGAGAGCTATAATGTGACATTGTACTGGTTGAAGGAATCTATACTAAAGAATTGGTTGATGAGTTTTCTTCCCCATGAGGGTTTCCTAGGATATAAATTGTGTTATGTGATTGTTTATCTTTCAATGATTCTATTACATGCAATTTTTAATGAATTTTAAAGAGGATAATTGTAACTTCTAAAATTCTAATAGTATAAACATCTGATAATATCCTGTGTGTCCCAATAAAATTTTGATTTGTTTTTTATTCATGGGAATCTTTAGATCGAGTATAAGTTTAATATTCTCCATGTCAACTTTTACTCCCTCTTTACATACCATTTGTCCTATAAGAATTCCAATTTGTGTGGCAAATATGCATTTCCTGATGTTTAATGATAGTTGAATTTGTCTGCCAAACTAGAAAACTACCAATATGAACCAGTTGCAATAGGTGGGAAGCCACCGACATCCATATGCATCAATCCTCCCCCCTTAGGAATAAATGGTCTCCATTGTGTTGGTTTCCACCATCAGATGAAGAAATTTCTGTTGAATTTGGCCCCAGGTGAGCCACTTGCCTTGGTGCAAGAGCTTCCCTACTTTGACAACTCGATAAAGATTGATCCTTTGATGTCGGGTTCCCTTGATCTATGTGTCCACAATATGATCACTATATGCTTGTTGCATGAATTCAGGTTTGAGATTTGTTGGTTTCAACTGCTCTGATATCTCTGAGGTGTCCAATAATGGTGGGAAATATGTCCGAAGGAGAGCCACGTTGAAGACTGGGTGCAGGACAAGGAAAGGGGAAATGTTGAGGGAAAACGAATTGTCACCCACAACCTTGGTGATGGTGTGTGGCCCATACTGGAGTGGGAGAATATTCCTATGGGCCCCTGTAAGGTTTTCTTTTTGCAAGTGCAACCAAACTTTGTCTCCCACCTGAAACTTATGTGGCCCTCGATGTTGATCATGGCACTGCTTGTACTTGGCATTAGAATTCTATAAAATATCCTAAACCTATTGGCAGATGTGTTGGATCCACTCAATGAACTAGGTGGGTTTGTCATCTTCTCGTGGAGCGGGAGACGATTCGACCGAGGTGTTTGCCAAGAATAGTGAAACATCCATGGGGCCCAATGGTTGGAATCCCAACTCCACCTGAAATGGGTTTTGGCCAGTTGAGCTATGTAGGGATCAGTTGTAGCTATGTTGGACATAGGGAAGAATCTCATCCCATGTGCAGAGGTTCTTGGAATTTTACATGCAGAGGATATGTACAATCATTCGATTGACGACCCTAGTTTGGTCATCTATCTAGGGGTGGAAGGCAGTGGATTTGGTGAGCTTGGTATTCGGTAGTGACCAAAGGCTCGAATATAATGTGTTAATGAACCAACTATCTCTATCTATGAAAAAGTTTTTTGGGATCCCAAAGTGTACCCATACATGTTCAAAGAAGAGAAGTGGCCTATGCGGTGATGTTATTCTTCTAGGAGGTCAGAATCTCCATCTTGGAAAAGCGATCAACAATAACAAAAACACAGGCATTTCCCCTCTTGGTGGATGGGAGGACCGACATGTAGTCCATTGAGATGGATTCCCACAGCTCGTCAGGAGTAGGAAGAGGGGTGTACAAGATTTGTTTCTTAGTGTTCAATTTGGCAATAGTGCACGAGGTGCAGGACCTGATATACTTGTCGACATCTTGTTTAAGTTTCATCTAGTAGAAATGTTTCTGCAACACTGCCACTATCTTTTCGATGCCAAAGTGTGCTACCACCCAACTGTAGTGAGATTCCCAAATTAGATTTGCACCCTAACTTGATGGACTGCATAGATGGCCTAGATGAAATAACATCCCATCTTGAATATGGAAATTAGCAACCACTGAGTTTTCTCCCAACATTTGGTAGGTGGTGGAGAAGTCAGGGTCTGTGTCATAAAGGTGGGGCCATCCGGAGGTCTCATGGCAGTAAGAGTATAACATTGTGGTGAGTGTCACGACTGGAGGTCGGCTTAGGAAATCAACAAATTAGTAGGTACTTCTTGTTTTATACTTGATGTTGAGGTGGAACTATTGTAAGTATGTGGACCACTTATGATGGAGTTCATTCTGCAATTTTTTTTGGGTCTACATGAACTGTAGTGGCTTGTGATTAATGTGGATGACTAACTCCTTCCCTAGAATGTAATGTCTGCACTGGCAGAAGGCTTGCACAATGGAGTACATTTCTTTGTTATAAGTAGGGTACTTATGGACAACATTTGATAGTGTCTCAGTATGATACACCATGGGGTGGTCATGTTGAGTGAGGATGACACCCAGAGAATATTTTGAAGCATCTATCTCGATCTCAAAGGGATGTTGTAGGTCTTGTAATGAAAGTAATGGGGATGAGCACAAATTATTCTTCAATTCATTGAAGGCTTGTTGTTGGGACATGCCCCACACAATTTTTTCTTTATCTCCACCCATGGTTACTTGGCTTAGGGCCCATGCAATATGAGAGAATCCCAACATGAACCTGCGATAGAAATTGGTGAGGCCTAAGAAGCTCTGAAGCTCAGTGAGTGTGGTTGGGGTTGGCCAATAATGGATGACCTGGATCTTAGCTGCATCCACATGCACACCATGTTTTTCAACGATGTATCCTAAGTAATGGACCATCTCCATGATGAAGGAGTATTTTTTCGAGTTTGCATATAGTTTGTGCTACCGCAGGGTGTGCAGAACCTATTGAATATGTTGCAAGTGTTCTTCCCAAGCCTTGTTGTAGATGAGAATGTCATCCAGATACACCACTACAAAATTACTGGTGAAAGGTTGCAGGATATCATTCATCATCCTCATAAAAGTTGTTGGAGCATTTGTCAAACCAAAGGGCATGACCAACCATTCAAAAAGACCTTATTTTAACTTGAAGGTGGAATTTTATACATCTATATGTTATATTAGGACCTGTTGGTATCCAGACTTTAGATCAATATTATTGAAGTATTTGGCCCCTGTGATTTGATCAAGGAGGTCGTTGATTCAGGGAATTAGGTAGTGGATTTGAGTTCGAGGGGAGTGGGTATCGGTTCCTAGGCGTGATGATTTTATTGAGGCCTAGTAATCAATACGGATAGGTCAGGTCTCGTCTTTCTTCTGCACCATTATGATTGGGCTCCCACCAAGGTGATGATATGGGATGGATGTGCTCCTTGTGGAGAAGTCCATGAATCTACCTCTTGATCTCTCATTTTCTAATGAAGGCGGTGAAGTAGACCATTGATTGGGCAGCGGTGCACAGGTTGGTCCGATGGGATGCTTGACCCTGAGTCTGGAGATTACCGCGGTAGGAGAGGCCACAAGGTGATGATATGGGATGGATGTGCTCCTTGTGGAGAAGTCCATGAATCTACCTCTTGATCTCCTCATTTTCTAATAAAGAGCAGTAGTAGACCGACCCATTGGGCAGCGGTGCACCTGGGTTCAGATCGATGGGATGCTTGACCTAGCAGTGCAGAGGTACCACGGTAGGAGAGGAGAATATATATGAGTATTATTCCATGACCTTATCCACTTTCTTCTGTTGTGTGGAGAGATCAACCGCGGAGGGCTTGGATGTGGTTGCAATATTTCACTTGGTCTGAGAGTGAATCGTGAAGAAGATAAATTTCTTGTTTTGAGAGATGATTTTCCTGCATAGCTTGGTAGATATCAAGGAAATAACACTAGGAGGGACTGCCTCAGGTATCCTATACAATTATCTATTCAAATTAATAATAAAACTATGAGGCCTAGAATCATATACAACATGATGTTTCCATAAACAAGGTTGGACCAAAAGAACATTATAAACTTCGAGAGGAGAAACATCACAAAATACCTCGTCTTTGAAGGGATTGATTTCGTATGACAGTCGACACTGTTGGCTGATGCAAAGATCGCTTCCTTGGCAGTGTCATCCAATGGTGTAGGGTTTTGGGTGTGGCATTGTCGGCAGGGCCAACTACTTGATGAACTCTACTGAGATGAGGTTCTTCTGGCTACCACTATCAATATCAACGATGGAGTGCAATGGGGTGTCTTTTACCCACATCTGCGAATGGAAAAGGCACTCACCTTCTTCTAGCTCATTTGGTTCACCAGTCTGGAGCTTGGTGGTAGAAACGATGGCACTAGGTTCCACGTCAATGTTTCATCTTCCCATTTCTAGTTCTGACTCAGAGTCAAAACCCACATATGATTCATAGGCTTTGACTTTGGCCACCGGTGACTGCTTTGAGTGGAAATCAACAATGTTATGCCAAGGGCTCTTATGGAAGTCACACCACTTCTTGGTATCCTTCTTTTTCTTTCTTGCATCCTTCTTTTCTGGCGACTTGAATAGTTTTCCTGATACTATCCATCTTTTCTCTGTCCTTTTTTATGTAGGTTGGGGCCACCCTTTCCTAGTTTTTGCTACGAGGGGTTCCCAGGCCCAAATTGTCATGTCTTATGTTTGAGCTTCTGCTCAATTCTGACAGCATATCGATAGGCCACACCCAAGGATGAGATGTCTAGAAATTCCATTTTGGTTTGGATGTATCTATGCATAGAACCACAATACTTTAGCACTAGATGTCACTCTAAATCTTTGATACCCAACTTGGTGCGCAGGGTATGGAAGATATTTGTGAAATCTAGCACTGCTTGGTCTCTTTCTTTCCACAGTGTGGTCCATTTGGTATACAAGTCATCATAACTTCCAACATGGTAGTATTGTTCCTTAATAACATCCCTGAATGATTCCCAGTTGGCTACGACTGTAAATGATGAGGGTTCCTTTATTTCTTTTTTCTCACAAAAAGTTTTCCACCAATCTTTGACATGTGGAACGATTTTGAGGAACGAAAAAGTAATTTTTTCTCTATTTGAAAAGTTATGGACAAAAAAATACCCTTCTAGTAGATTCAACCACTTCTCTATAACATATGCATCTATCTGACCTTCAAATATAGGAATATCGAAGTTGATTTGTACCTTGAAGGGGGCAACACCTCCACTCGAGGAATATGCATTGCATGTTGGTAGCCATCGAAGGATTTGTGTGAAACTATCCATCATCTCGTTCCTCTATTGCGTGAAGGTTTCCTCAAGAAAGTTTTGAAAGGATCTCATGTCCCATCATATTTCTTTTCTCTTGCCATGAGATGTCGTTTGGGCATGCGAGACATTTTGTCCTCAAGAGAAACAAGCTAGAGACTCAATTCTTTGTACCCTGACATTGTTGGGGACATGCATTAGGACAATAAGGAGAAGACCCCTTTGATAACACTAATATGGATTTTATGAGTAGAACTAAATGAATACAGATTCTTAAAAGATTCTTAACACATAATAACTTGTTTTCTATTCAATAAGGAAATAAGCTAAAACTGTAAAATGCAACGGAAAACAAGATTGCTAGAATGGTGGCGACTTATCTCTGAGAAGAGATGTGACAGTTGGGCTCATTCACAATAAGATCATTACAATGAGGCTCTCAAGGAATTTTTACAATCAACAGGAATTTCAAAAACCCTATACATCCAAAAACCTAACCCTAGGAGATGAAGCGCCAAAAGTCATGTGGGCCTCGTTGGGTAAGTTAGTACATCAACTTTTTGGGGTTGTAACTTTTGCATACGATCTTCGTTTTAGGCATATGATATCCCATTGGAAAGGTCTATCGTAGGAATACACATTTTTTTGCAATCTATCAAAGGGAAATTCCAACTGTGGCGATCCCTAAAAACATTGTTTAGGGCCTCAAAACAACCTCGCAAGTCAGGGACTCGAAAATTAGGAAAACACAAAAAACTGCCAAAATGAACTAGTTGGAATAGGTGTGAGGCCACCGAAATCCATCTGGATCAATCCTCTACCATTAGGAAGAAATGGTCTCCATTTCATTGATTTCCCCCATCATATGAGGAAAATTCTGTTGAATTTGGCCCCAGGTGAGCCACTTGCCTTGGTGTAAGAGTTGTCCTACTTTGACAACATGATAAAGTTGGATCCTTTGTTGTCGGGTGCCTTTGATCTATGTTTCCATAATCATATCACTAGATTCCTGTTACATTCAGTAAAAGTTGATCTCTATTGGTTTCAACTGCTATGTTATCTCTAAGGTGTCCAATAATGGTGGGAAATATGGCCGAAGGAGATCCACATTGAAGACCGGGTGCACGCCAAGGAAAGGGGGAATGTTGTGCATAAATGAATTTTCACCCAAAGCCTTTGTGATGGTGTATGACCCATACCAAAGTGGGTGAAGCTTCTGATGGGGCCCTGCAAGGCATTCTTTCTACAAGTGCAACCAAACTTTTTCACCCACCTAAAACTTATGTGGCACCCGATGTTGATCATGGCACTGCTTGTACTTGGCATTGGACTTTTGTAAAATATCCTAAACATGTTCGTTGATGTGCTAGATCCACTCAATGAACCAAGTGGATTTTTCATATTCTAGTGGAGTGGGGAATAGGTCGGTCGAGGTGTTCACCAGGGGTAGTGCAACATCCATGGGGCCCAATGGTTGGAATCCCCACCCCACCTGAAAGGGGCTATGACTAGTTGAGCTATGCAGGGCTCGGTTGTTGCTATGTTGTACATAAGGAAGAATCAGATCCCATGTGTGGGGGTGCTTGGAATTGTACATGCATAGGATATGTACAATCATCTTATTGACAACCTTAGTTTGGTCATCTATCTGGGGGTGGAAGGTAGTGGATTTGGTGAGCTTGATATCCAACAGTGACCAGTGTATAATTCTTGCAGAAACCCCAATAGATCTAGAATTCTAGTTAAATTGAACACATACAATTTGTTGATATTCAAGAGATGAGAGAAAGTTTTTTCTCCATAAATCAGAGAATTATATTAATAAAAAAATGAATATACATGAGCAACCATCCTCAAAAAGAAGAGAGGAGGTGAATATATAGAATTTCCAACATAGAAATTCTAGTCAAAAAAAGCTAGAAATAGCTAAAATAGGTGTCATAAGCTAAGGGAGACCACATAGTTCAACCTATACCACTAAAGATACATGTCACACACTCATTAATGTCCACAAGAGTCAATTGATGCACATTATCTCACTTAAGCTCACTTAACTGACAAGAGAAGCAGTTCCAACTCACTTAACTGACTCGAAATAGTAGTTACTAATAATAGTAATGACAAAAATCATTAATTATGGAATAAATCTCTCACTCAAAGAGGAGGTGCACATTCCCAAATAATAGATGAGTTTTTTCATGGGGTATTTGGAATAAATCAAGAATAAATCAAGAAAATCAAGAACCGAGAGTTGAGTCTTGATCTAAAAATAACAGTTTTCCCTAAAATCTAGGGATGAGGTGCCCTTCTTCTCTATGTGGCCAAATTAGGTGAAATAAAGTGTAAATGAATGTATTAACCAAGATCTAGGAGTCTAAGCTAGGTATAAACTAATGTAATTTAGGGTGATGCTCCAACACCCCCCCTTAAGCCTAATTGTAATGACAAAAATTTTGAGTCCCGACAACTTGGCCATTTTAGGTACTCATTACATAAAATAACTCCTCATGAAAAGAGGAAAGAGGGAAAACCTCGTGGGAAAAAACCCCACCTCAAAAGAGGAAAAAAATGTTGAGTCGCCAAAAGTGACCTACTCAGTTGTCTCCACCACTCCAAGCATAGCTCTTAGTTCTGAATATTTATTATCAGTGAAGGACTTGGTGAAGATGTATGCAACTTGCTGCTCTGTGGGGTAGTACTACAGTGAAATGACTCTATCATGGATCAACTCACAGATGTAATTCATGTGATGAACTTCCGATCTGCGAGAAGCGGTAATGGCCAAAACTAGTCGAATGGAGTCTATTTTTGCAACAGGTGCAAATTTCTCTGTGTAGTCTATGCCATGTACCTGTGAGTATCCTTTTGCGACAAGTCAAGATTTGTACTTGATGATATCACCATATGTAGAAATATTTGTTTTATATATCCATCGGCATCGAACAAGCTTTCCTCCTTTCGGAAATGGAACCAAGTCCCATGTGTTGTTGTCCATAAGAGCAA
>SNQJ01S0019306.1:66253-80156 GCA_010110895.2 Picea sitchensis | reverse complement strand
AGAATTTCCAACATAGAAATTCTAGTCAAAAAAAGATAGAAATAGCTAAAATAGATGTCATAAGCTAAGTGAGACCACATAGTTCGACCTAGACCACTAAAGATACATGTCACACACTCATTAATGTCCACAAGAGTCAAGTGATGAACATTAGCTCACTTAAGCTCACTTAACTAACAAGAGAAGTAGTTCCAACTCACTTAACTGACCCGAAATAGTAGTTACTAATAATAGTAATGACAAAAATCATTAATTAAGGAATAAATATCTCACTCAAAGAGGAGGTGTGCATTCCCCAATAATAGATGGGGATTTTGAATAAATCATGAATAAATTAAGAAAATCAAGAATAAGTCAAGAAAATCAAGAACTGGGAGTTGAGTCTTGATCTAAAAATAGCAGTTTTCCTAAAATATAGGGATGAGGCGCCCTTCTTCTCTATGTGGCCAAATTAGGTGAAATAAAGTGTAAATGAATGTATTAACCAAGATCTAGGAGTCTAAGCTAGGTATAAACTAATGTAAGTTAGGGTGATGCTCCAACAACTAGAGGCTTGACCAAAATGTGCTAAGGAACCGAATGTCCTGATATGAGAAAATGGTTTGTGGGATCCCAAAGTGTACCTAGACACGCTCAAAGAAGAGCAGTGGCCTCTGTGGTGATTTTCTTCTTACAGGCGGCTAGAATCTCCATCTTGGAAAAGTGATCAACAACCAAAAAAACACAAGGATTTTCCCCTCTAGGTGGATGGGAGGTTTGACATGTAGTCCATCGAGATGGATTCCCATGACTTGTCAAGAGTAGGAAGAGGGGTGTACATGCCTTGTTTCTTAGTGGTCAGTTTGGAAATAGTGCAGGAGGTGCATTACTTGATATACTTTCCAACATCTTGTCGAATTTTCGGTCAGTAGAAATGTTTCTACAACACTGCCACTGTCTTTTCGACGCCAAAGTGTCTTGCCACCTAAATGTAGTGATCTTCCCAAATCATCTTCGTGCACTCTCTTGATGGAATGCATAGATGGCCCAAACGAAAAAACATCTCATCCTAAAGATGGAAATTAGCGACCACTGAGTTTTCTCCCAACATTTGGTAGGTGGTGGAGAAGTTAGGGTTTGTCTCATAGAGGTGGGGCCATTCAGAGGTCTCATGGCTGTAAGAGTATAGCACAATGGTGAGTTTCATGACTCGAGGTCAGCTGAGTCAATCAACAAATAGGTAGGTACTTTCTATTTTATACTTGATGTTGAGGTGGAACTGATGTAAGTATGTGGACCACTTCTGATGGAGGTCATTCTTCAATTTTCCTTGGGTTTTCATGAACTGTAGTGGCTTGTGATTAGTGTGGATGACTGTCTCCTTCCCTAGAATGTAATGTTTCCACTAGTGGCAGGCTTTCACAATGGATTAAATTTCTTTGTTGTAATTAGGGTACTTACAAACAACATTTGATAGTGTCTCACTGTGATACGCCATGGGGTGGTTGTGTTGAGTGATAACGACGCCCAAAACATAGTTTGAAGAATCTTTCTTGATCTCAAAGGGATGTTGCAAGTCCGGTAATGAAAGTACTGGGGATGAGCAAAAACACTGCTTCAATTCATCGAAGGATTATTGTTGGGACAAGCCCCACACAATTTTTTCCTTACCGCCACCCTTGGTTACTTGGATGAGGGCCCATGCAATATGAGAGAATCCCAACACAAAACTGCGATATAAATTGGTGAGGCCCAACAATATCCAAATCTCAGTGAGTGTGGTTGGGGCTATCCAGTCACGGATGACCTATTTCTTAGCTGGATCCACATGCACACCATGTTGATCAACTATGTAGCCTAAGTAATGGGCCATGTCCATTTCGAAGGATCATTTTTCCAAGTTTTCATATAGTTTGGGTTGTTGTAGTGTGTGCAGAACCTATTGAATATGTTGCAAGTATTATGCCCAAGTCTTGTTGTAGATGATATGTCATCTAGATACACCACTAGAAAAGTACTGGTGAAATGTCACAGGATATCATCCATCATCCTCATAAAAGTTGTTGGAGCATTTGTCAAACCAAAGGGCATGACCAATCATTCAAAAAGACCCTATTTTGACTTGAAGACGGTCTTCCATACATATGTTTGTTTTATTGGGACCTGGTGGTAGCCATACTTCAGATCAATCTTAATGAAGTATTTGTCCCTTGTGATTTGATCAAGGAGGTCATTGATTTAGGGAATCAGGTACCGTTTTCGGACTGTGATTTTATTCAGGGCCTAGTAATCAATGTAGAGTTTCCATGTACTGTATTTATTCTACACCAGTATGATTAGTCTCCCACAAGCTGATGAGCTGGGATGGATGTGCCCCTTGTGGAGAATTTCTTGGATATACCTCTTGATCTCCTCTTTTTCTAACAGGAGCGGTGGTAGATTGGCCCATTGGGTAGTAGTGTGCCTAGGGTCATATCGATGGGGTTCTTTACTTGGTAGTGCAGAGGTACCCTGATAGGAGAGGCGAATATATCTGAGTGTTCTTCCACGACCTTATCCACTTGCTTCTGTTTTCTAGAGAGATCGGTCACGGAGGCCTTGGATGTGGCTACGATCTTTCACTTTCTCTAAGAGTGAATCATGAAGAAGACAAATTTCCCGGTCTCAAAGATGAACTTCCTGCATTTCTTAGTAGAGATCAAGGAAATAACACTAGGAGGGACTACCTCGAGTATCCTGTAGAATTTCCTATTCAAAGTAATAATAACACTACGAGGCCTAGACTCATATACAACATGACATTTCTATAAATAAGGTTGGCCCAAAAGAACATTACAAACTTAGAGAGGAGAAACATCACACAATACCTCATCTTTGAAGGGATTGATGTCGTATGAAAGTTGACACTATTGGTTGATGCGAAGATCACTTCCTTGGCACAACCATCCAATGGTGTAAGACTATGGGTGTGGCATTGTCGGTAGGGTCAGTTTCTTGAAGACCTGTATTGAGATGAGGTTCTTATGGATATTTCTATCAATCATGAAGTGTAGCAGGGTGCCTTTTACCCACATCTAAGAATGGAAAAAGGTGTTCACCTTCTTATAGCTCATCTGGTGCACCAGTTTGGAGCTTGGTGGTAGCAATGATGGAACTGTGTTTCACATCAATGATATTTCTTCCCCTTTCTGGTTCTAACTCAGATTCAGAACCTGCATCTGATTCAGAGGCTTTCACTTCAGCCACCAACAACTGATTTGAGAGAAAATCAACATTGTTATGCCAAGGGCTCTTATGGAAGTCACACCACTCCCCAGTATCCTTCTTTGTCATTAGGGTGTCCTTATTTTCTTGTATCTTAGGATGGTTGTCTTGATACTGTCCATATTCATTATATCCTTTGTTATGTAGGTTGGGGCTGCCCTTTCCTGGTTTTTGTTGCGCGGGGTTCTGAGGCCCAAATTGTTGCAACTTTTGTTTGAGCTTCTGCTCGTTTGTAATGGCATATTTATAGGCCACGCGTAAGGATGAGATGTAAATAAATTACATTTTGGTATGGATGTATCTATGTAGAGCATCGTGATACTTGAGCACCAGATGCCACTCTGAATATTTGATACCCAGCTTGGTGCACAGGGTATAGAAGATATTTGTTAAATATGGCACTTCTTGGTCTCTTTCTTGTTGTTGGCCCTCGACCAAGTTTTGAGGAAATCTTGGCCAGGTTTGACCACTTTTTGGAATTTGATGTAGTGATCGAGGAAGGTGCGCCCAGGCAAAGCTGAGATCATGGATCTCACTTGTTTTGCAACCTTTGTGGACACAACAAGGGGTTTCCCTAGGGTTTTTGTAATGGGTTAAGGGATTTCGGCCCAAGGGTTTACCCTTTTTTAGGCCTGATTGTAAAAGTATATATAAGTAATATTGTAAGGTACAAGGAGTAGAGAAGCAATGTAAGATACTTAGAGAGCGAAGTCTAAGTGGCTAAGTGCAAGTAGTTATGAGTTCTTTGTGCAACAAAATGTGTATGTAAGGCTTTGTGCTCAATAAAGGAGCTGGCTTTGTGCCTTGACCTAATTTTGGGAAGGAGGATTTGGTGCTCAGTGTGCAGATCTCCTGTCCTCTGTGAAGATTGGCTCTGTGTACTAGTGCATAGGTGCAGATGAATGTAAGAGATTGAAGAATAATAGAGAAGATGAAGCAGTTGGTGGACGTAGCCCCACACTAGGACATGTTTATTTTTGGCTTCGATTGGGCTCACTACATTTATTTTTTTCCATATACCAGGTACGTCTGAGTTGAATTTTCTGAAAACAACGATGAAGTTTCTGAAAACAACGATTAGTTAACCCACAAATCATGAAAAAAAAACATACGACCAGAGAAGAAAATACAAAGAGAACCAAATAATCTACAGCACATTCAAAATTTGAAAGTCATTGGTATCCTGCATGCTTCTTGAAGTCTCCATGAGGAGGCCGGTGGTTTGGAATATAATAGTCCTTCTAGGAAGTGTGAGGACCATAGAGAGTCATGGTGCCCTTTATATTATCATCGGTCAACTGACGCTTTAATTTTCTGCAATCAACATTGGGGAATATGACAGAGCTATGAACCTTGGAATTGTCCAACCCAATTAGATGCCCTATCTCATGAAGCACCACCATCTCAAGGTCCACGTTGTAACTATGATTTTTCATGGCCATGTTCACCATCCAAAAATTGGCCCTATCGAAGTGAAATCCCCCATCCTCCGATGGAAACATGTGTGCCACTCTACAGAGAGGCTCGTCAAAGGGTGTTCTGTCTCCATGGTCTCCTGCAAGGAACTAAATATTTATATTTTCCCCTTCAAAGTCATGGGTCTGTTGGAAATCCATGGGAACAATAGAGGTCCACTTCTGGAAAGTGGAAACCATTGCTTACCTAATGTCGTTGTTGGAAAGGATGGAAGACTCGGGGAGGTTGGAGAAGGCGTATGTCAGATTTCTTGTGGTCTGTCACATTTTTTTACAGCCCATAACCTTCCATATCTGGGCCTCCAGTTGGGTAGTCAATCGAGTGCCACTGTGTCTCGATAATATTTCTTTGGGAACTTTGGGAAATATCATGAGAGCCAAGCCATATCAAACGTCTTCCCTTCCACATCTGGGGACTCGAAGAGTGTCCAAGGTGGCTCTGTCTAAAATTCCTATCACAGAAATATTGAATCTTCTTTGGTAGAGACGGAGTGCCACCTCTAGGTGGTCATCAAAAAGGGTTGTGGGTGGTGTGCCATCTTGGTCGAGACACGGGAGATATCTGAATCTCGCAAGAAATATCTTCAAGACCGTGAGTCGTCTGTGCGTGTCTCCTTTATTCAAGTTTCTCAACACGTCAAATGTTGAGACAACAATGATAAGATCCTCTTTCTTCTTCATCGGCCCGATCGGGACTCTATGGATGTTATATACTTTTCTGTGGGAATAAGTTGTCTTCGCCATTGATAATGCCACCCTAATAGCAAAGGCTATCAACCCTCTACACACATATTGTATTCTCTCCATTAATAATTTCCTTGAAGATGATAATACTGATTTCACATTTGTGTTCTCTGCTCCCTTCCATCGCTACTTTATAATTCAAAATTTTTGGTTAGATACAACTCCCGCCTCTCTAAGTTATATTGTCAGAAAAACTTTACGATTATTTTAATCTTCCAAATGGTCTAAACTATATATATATATATATAGGTCACATTAATAAATTAATTGATTTGAAATTCAAATGGAAAATGATATTGGAAGAAAATGAAAATAACGTTTATGTTACCGGAAGGGGTCTCCGAACTAAAACAGGAGATAAATAAAAATAAATAATAATGGAATCTACCAATTGAAATTGAAAGGTCAATTTCCATGATATATTCTCATTCATTTTATATAATATATTCATATAAGAATGTCTTTCTCATCTTTCTCCTAACTCTTAATGAGTTTTGCTCGGTCCTTGATTTTATGAGATAATCTCATCCTTCTTGTTCATGTTCTTGACATATCCATAATTGAAGCTAATGGGATCAAAATGTTCTATGGATCGATTGTAAGATCTTTTCAATTAGAAGGTTTTAAATATTCTTTCATTTTTCATTTCTAAGTTCCA
Organism: Picea sitchensis; assembly: GCA_010110895.2. Classification (NCBI taxonomy): domain Eukaryota; kingdom Viridiplantae; phylum Streptophyta; class Pinopsida; order Pinales; family Pinaceae; genus Picea; species Picea sitchensis. The sequence continues at coordinate 74,036 of SNQJ01S0019306.1, read as the reverse complement.
TTACGTTTTAATAAATAAATAATATTGTTGAAACTACAAATGGTTTGGCTAGGACTATGTGAATTTTTTTACTATAATTATAAAGTAGAAATAACCACATTTTAGTAAAAAGTGGTTTATATAGGTCTATCGGCCTCATTAATTTTAAAGGGTGGAAAATGATGATCTACTTATATCAACCACATTTTACTTAAATCAAGCTTGTAATATCCCAAATGGATATTAAATCTCTACTAAACCTGTATGTAGTAGATATGATATGCTTTGGGTGGTTGAATGGGATATTTAGGTTTCTGATTTCTTTTGATAACTTGAATTTAACATGAGTGGTGATTTTGCATGTGGTTTTATGTGGAATAACTTGTTTAAGATATATTGAATAGTTAAGAAATTACAATAATGTCATGCATGTACAAAACTTCACACACAGACTGCATGCATGTAAAAATAACCAAACCAATATTCAGTTAGACCTTCAAATTCCTAGATCTATAGTAGAATACTAGTAAAAGAATGGAACAATACCTAGAACTAACATGCATCTCTAGATCGTTGGTAGGTAATCCCAATATGTCACACGCATGAGTTTACTATTGCATGCAACGATGGATCTGTTGTCGGATGATGAATCTAATGCATGCACGGGAAAGAATCCTCTGAATATGATGAGATTTGTCACAATGAAGTTGCCTTCTTCCCCAGAAGACTCGCCTTGGATGGATCTGTTGCTTCTAGGATATTGGATCTCTCTATCACTGTCATAGGTAATCTATCCAAATGTTAGGAATGCTTTCATGTCGGCTAACACTGAAAGAGTCTCCAAAGTAGATTCCATCGTCAGAATCTAATGAAAACTGTCTTGAATGGAGTGCCTTAATTCCCTCTATGGGTCGAAAGGAATCTGGGTCACTAGCCCTCTTGATGAGTGGATCTGAGAATTTGTGATCTATCTGAGCTATCTATCAAACATATTTCAACTCCACTGACTAAATGTGACTCCCTGATGGATAGAAGGCTTGGAAAAATGTGTTAGATTGCTCATATGAAGCACCTTCCCTTATATCAAATGGGTCATGAGGGTTTAGATTCGCTAGGCCTCCTCAAGAAGAGCGACCCACTATACCTCTGATGTCTCCTCTAGAACTCATGCTAGAATCTGACTGTTGGAGCTAGATATTTAATCTCCATGATCAATTTGACTATAGATATGTAATGAAAGAAATTAAAAACTTGTGTGGTCTCCTTGACTCGCTAGGTTTTGTCTCTCAACACCGAATCCATGTTGATGAATGCAGCTATGTGAGACTTTCTCCAACTTACAAACCTATGAGGTGTGGATCACTGCAACTATGTGAAGCCTTTCTCTCAGCTTACAAACCTGAGATAAATCCCCTAAGAAGGGTATGTGGTTCCTACCTAAGATAGAGCTAGGAATGTAGAGATGAACTCCTCCATTCAGACAATGAGAATAAATATAGATGATTATCCAGTGGGAAAGGCGATCTGATGAGTTGGACGTGCCTGTGACTGAGCACAAGGTGAACGTGTGAAATCCCAAAGTGATGGGTGCATCATCATGTGAAAAGAAATGAAGATGATATGTTAATCCTCCTCTGAGTAGTATAGTTGATGAGAAAACTCCAGATGATTATCCTGTGTGAGGGAGTGGGAAAGAAGATATGTAGAGTCGACTTTCCTGTGGATGAGCATAGGTGAATGTGTGTAGATATAGTTCTTCTATGTAATGCAGTGAGCCATAGCTATGACATCCATATGGACGTTCTCCTCATGGATGAGAACTAGTGGGTGTATCATATCCTTTACTATATGTTGTTCAAGAGTTAGACCTTCATGTAACCCTAATTGTTATGTAAAGGGTACAGGTTGGCCCCACATTAATGTGATTAATAATAAATGTAAAAGATAATTAATATTGTAAATATTAATTATAATAATAACAATATATTATAAAGTGACTTAGAGACATCGGCCTTGTTGAGCCAATAGACGCCTTTGTTGATTTGAAAAAGTATAATATAAGTAAGGGATGATTCCCCATTATGGAATCATATCAAACTTGTGAGTTTGGAAATTTCAGCAAGTACACTTCTTTGGAAAAAAGGTGCGAACCTTTCTTGGGATTTAGATTTATAGGGTTTAATCACCCTCTTGTTTGTTATGTCTTTCTTGGAGGTGAAGTTATATCTCTTGAATAATATAGAAAAGGATTTGGCTTGGTTTTATTCCCTTGTTGAGAAGGGTTTCCCATGATACTTCTTATGTTCTTGTGCATGGTGTTTCTTTTTGTGATCTTGGTTGTTACAACATTATTTTTTATGGTTAAGTGAAATGATAAAATGGAATGAACTTCATTCTTAACCTAGCTTATGAAAAATCAACATGGTATCAGATCATAGGTCTTGAAGAACCCATTGCACAAGCATCTACCGGTCTTCTCTCTCTTATGCAAAACCGTACGACCCTCCTAGGGTTTCCATAAAATCCATACGACTTTCCTTTATGAGGTGTTTCAACCCTTAAAAACTTGAACATTGGGGATATTTTTGGAATAGGAGAGTATGGCCTCCCCCAGTGCATATCCAAAGACTCTTAGAGTGACATTTCAAGCATTTTGAAATTTTGGCCCTAGGGTTTCTAGGGTTTCGCTAATTTCTTCTAAAATTTTAGAATTAGGGTTTCTGCAAACTCATTGAAGGAGCTCTTCAATTCACCAGTGTTATCCTATCTCTCAAAGGCTTATTTTTGGAAGTCATAAGTCCAATAAAACCTAAAAGTGCTAGCCCATCCTAGCCGTTAGGTTTTCTAGCCTAGTTAAAAAAGGGTTGTGAAGAATCTAAACTTATGATGAACAAAAACTATTATGTAAGATAAGACTTATTGTGGGTAATACAAAAGGGTTTACCAGAGACAACTATCAATGAATGGAAGGAATATGATGTCAGGACAAGGAAGTCAATCACCTACTCAATCCCTTACATTGAAGTTCCAGCTTCAAAATAACAAAGATGACAAAAGGTGACACTGTGACTATCTTCTCCATGATAAAAATATCATAGGATAGAGATCAGCCAAGAGCCATTGGAGAAATCATATTAGCATCCTCAGGTATGCACTTGTATACATTATGTGTATCATTTTCATGAGTGAAATTGCATGAGGAATTAACCTTTGTTGAAGTCATGGATCCAGAGGGATATCAGTGCATTCAGAGAAACAACACACTCAAAGTAAGGACTCTAGGTTTGATTGTTGTAATTGTCATTCGTCTAACATATAATTCTAAAAGTTTTCTACATCACAAGTAGGTGTTGTAGTTGTGACAATATTCCTTAAAATTGTTTTGATTCTAGATATGTACTCATTATTCTCCTTTAGGAGATATTCTTGTGTTCGTTCTTTTTGTTTTCTTGTTCCAAATAGGTTAATAAGAAAAGAAGATGATTATCCTTCAAAGGGAGTCACTTGACTTAGAAGGAGCCTGTAACACCCCAGGTTTTGAACCCCCCATTTTAATAATGTATTGTTATAATACTGAGAGGCCTGAGTGCCCAAACAATTATTAAAGGGCCAGTATGTCTAAGAAATGTAATGCTTCGATCATAATTAATAATAAACACATCGTTGGCTGCTAGATAGATAAGGACCAGAGTTATAGGGGGTTATGATTCCATAAGAGAGGGGGATTGGAAGGATAAATGCTTATTCCTATGTTAATTACCTTTTTGTCTAAGGAAGGGGATCGGTTACGTGATATTCTTGGGGAGGAAAAGAGGTTCTTGATTTCCCCATGAAATACTTGAACCCGCCCATGGTCCAATTGTGGGATTGGTCATTGGCTCATCTACTCTGTCACCTTTGTGTTACCCCATTCTTTCCCTCAGACACTCACATGAACTCACCTACCTCCTCCATCCATCCTCACCTGCGTCTTGGTCTTGGGAAGGGGCACCGAACTACTAAAGAATTATCCATAGGATAGTTGGTTGTAATGGTCACTGGTGTGATCCAGTCGGTCCTTGAGGCATGCATGTCTGAGATGCAGTGGCCTCTGTCCAGCGTTGCTCACAGCAGCGAGCCCTAAGAGTTCTAGCATTGGGATTATAGACTAGTTGTGCTAGAGACTTGAATAAGGAGAAGGACTGCCTGAGGGACTGCATGGCAGAGAAAGGTCAAGGTTCATTCTATCAGGTGGTGCAAGATGGGTAGAAGATAACTGGTTACTTTGATTGTTGTGGGTGTTGGAGATCCTGTGAGATATTTAGTGATAATTGGTTTGGGGAAGCCAAGTAACACTCTGGAACCATCCTTTTGGATTCATATCCCTGGCTCAGTGGTGACGATGTTGTTGATATTTGGAGTAGTAGTGTCTATGGTTGGGTGGAACGTCCTTGGTCTGCAACCAGTTGGTGTCATCTTTCATAAAGATAAGTGCTCTTTGTTGTGATATTATTATCTGTGTATGAATTTTTCTCCGATGTATATTTAATTATCATTAATTGAATCTTTAGAATATGCATGCTCGCTAGATATTATTGTGCATCTTGTTAATTTTGTTGTCTTATGCATCCTTAATAAATAAATAAGGTATCAGTATGAGAAATAAGTCCAAGGGTGGGCTTACAGGTAGCATACCCCGGCCTGTGGCTAGTTGGGTATGTTATAGTTTGGTATCAGAGTCTCTGGTTGAAACACTAAGCCGGTATGGGCTAGGTCTGTTGTTCAGAGTCTCTTGGTCGAGATTGAACTCTGACTGTGAAGTTGAAAATCTCAGGAGGAATGACATTGTAGAAGCTATGCAGGAGAAGAAACATCATAGATCCTTTGTAGGGGTTCGAAGGATTGTGAGTGTCCCCTTCGAATCTAAGAATGATCACCACTGTAGGATCAAGAGATATCTAGGATCGTTCGATTGGAGGACATGTAAATCTGGGTTGTTGGACCCAGAGGTAAGTGCATGGGATTTAACCCTTTGGAAGTGCAGAGGGTAAGCAATATCATGACGTCCAAGTTAGTGAAAGGATAACATTCGTTGATGAAAGGAAAGTGTGGACCATTGATCTAGTCCCAAGAAAATTGCGAGTTCAGATATCGAGAGAAGAGACATGAGCAGTTATGTAACTTCACGACACGCAAAGTCCTGAGTTCGCAAAGGAAATATCCATCGTTGGAGCATGAGGAGATTTGGACTATTGATCTGGTCCCAAATAATTTCACAAGACACGAAGGGGGAGAGAAGAACCATTGGATCACAGGGATTATGGGTCATCGATCTGACGCGAGCACAAGTTCAAGAGTCAGAAGAAGTGAGACAAGAAATCTTCCGACAACGTGAAGCATAAAGTCGCGAAGCACTCGGGAGATTGGCTCCATGTCATAGAAAGGAGTCACATTGATGAAGGTTAAGGGAAGGAGCTATCATTCTCTAGGCTCCAGTTCAAGAGTTCAAAAGTTGGGAGAGTCAAGGTTGGCTCATATGCAAATACCTGACACACGAAGTTATGAAGCTCACATGAGATTATCCCCAGGTCATAGTCAGAGGTCACATTGATGAAGGCTAATAGATTAGCTAGCATGCATTGGGCTCCAATTCATAGAGTTGGGGTTGTCTCATATGAAAAAACCTGACACGTGAAGTCGTGAAGTGCCTTTTGGTTAGGTGAGTGGTCACAATCGCGGTTTCTAGTCATGGTCATCTAGGTAGGTGGTTTGAAGGAAGTTCCTGCGTAGGATGAAATTATGTGTCAACCCAGGGATAACGGGACACTGTTATTTTCAGAGAATGGGGATATGATCTCCATGAACAAGAAAAAGAAAGAGACCTGTAGCATGGTTTGGCAATTTTTTTGTTTATCATACGCATAATTCTAACAAAATGGTCTCTTTCACATTTTGTAGAATTAATGGGATGAAGCACATCAGATCAATATGCATATTGAGGAAATGGAAGAAGGCGAGGGATCCTCTAGTCATGATAAGGGGGCCAAAGGCTAGAATACCAGAGCTACTAATGCCAATACAAATTCCAACTGACATAAGGGAAAAGGAGAGAAGGAAACATTGATAGAAATGGTAAGGAGCCTAAAGATGGAAGTGCAGAGCTACAAAGAAGAAAACAAGAGACTGATGAGAGAGAAAAGTTAGATAAATACTCGATTGTTGCAGAGATTAGATTAGTTGCAGAGGAAAACGAATAAGGGATCAAACTCAAGGAAAGAGGAAGAAGGAATGTGTCATGAAATAAGAAATGTTCGTGGAAGATCTAGTTATTCCAAAAGTGCTAGAAGATCTCATGAACACCACTCACCTCCTCACTCAGAAATAAATTTTTATGCATCAAATGATCCCATAAGTAGTCCAGAAGTGTCCCCTGTCAGACAAAAAAGAAGGAAGCAAGAGGTATATAGTTTTCAAGGAGATCTCAGGAAGCTCAAGCCACCTTCCTTCGATGTTCAAAGAGAAAGGGAGGATGATTCTGAAGCATGGTTTCTTGGGCACATGAGATATTTTCAGTTGCATAAAAATTAATCAAACCTGGAAGCCAAGATTGAAACCTACCATTTACATGGGAAAGATACAGTGTGGTGGGACCAACTGAAGCAAGTGGAACATGTTAATGAAAGTAGGATCACTTGGAAGAAGTTAAAGAAGTACTTCCAGAAGGAGTACCTCTTAGAGAATTTCTATGAAAAGAAAATGCAGGATTTCTTTGAACTCATGTTGGGAAGCATGACTATGGCAGAGTACGAGAATAATTTCTTGGGATTGTTAAAATATGTCAAGTTCATTGGTGATGAGAAAGTGAAAATAAAGATATTTCTAAGTGGATTTCCAGTCTTTTATAAGGAAATGATCAAGTATGATGAGCCTAAGACCTTGACTGAGGCCATCAGGAAGGATAAATACCTGTATGAGCAAGGCCAGGGAAGAGAATCTCTGCAGAAATCTTGGAGGGACAAGAAGAATGAGAAATATGATCAGAGGAGGAAAGGATTCAAACTCTCCTTCAATAGGAATGAGCCTAATAGAAATCATCAAGATCAGTATTCTAAGGGGGATTCCAAGAAAGAATATACCTTGGGAAAAAGGGGAAGACCATCAATCCAATGTTGGAGATGCAAGGAAGATCACATGTACAAGAATTTCCCACACAGAAAAGACAGAGTGAAGACCATGCACCACATCCAAGAGGCTACAACAGTCAAATATATGGGAAGAATCTATGCAACTCTAAATGATTTACAAGCAGAGTACCAGTCCAATATGAACGAGGTGGAAGGTAAGATCATAAATCAACCTGTTACTATTTTGATTGATTTAGGAGCAATTCATTGTTACATTGATCCTAATATAGTGGATAGATTGCATTTGGAGAAAAGTAAACTTGGAAAGGCAAGTTTGGTTCAGTTAGTCACTGGAACCAAAAGAAGAATCCATGATATGGTCAAAAGTTGTTCCATAAGTCTTAATGGTGTGATTTTAAGAACCAAATATCAATATAGCATAGAAAAACCTCAGAAAAAGTACTCAACACCTTGAAAAATAGATAATTTTAGATAATAAGCCTCTTCGAGGGGGCAACCCCCTTTTACCCCACTTAAATGTTCAAGTAAAAGATGATTCCAAATGAAAATGTCTCCTTGGTATATATAGGAGACTAGGAGGTATAATTACAACTAATGGAATAAAGTCGACATAAATAAAATAACATTGCTAATGTAATATGCCCCAATTAAGAGGTAATGAGCCAATATTAGGGCTTAAC